>PVLC010009159.1:0-44343 GCA_004027655.1 Graphiurus murinus | reverse complement strand
ACAACAGCACTTGAGCCCTCCCCCAGTTCCCACTCGACTCCCTTTCCCTCCCCACCTTTCCATGCAGGACACTGTGGTTGGCACTGATAAATTTGTGTATGTACATCATGTCCACTGAAGTGTTTTCCTTTTCAAGTCTTCCTCCTCTCTCCCACCTCCCTCAGTTAGGGAGTCCTTCCTGTGTCCCAATTTCTCCTTAGCTTCTGCTATGAGAGAAATAATCCACCTTTTCACTTTTTGTGACTAACTAATCTCAGTTAACATAATATTCTCCAGTTCTATCCATTTCCCTGCAAATGACATAATTTGTTCTTTATGGCTGAGTAGAGTTCCCCTGTGTGTATATTCCATAACTTGTAATCTATTTATCTGTTGATGGACACCTAGGCTGGTTCTATAGTTTGGCAATTATGGGATTAGGTAAAATCTCAGCAAAATTTGGATTTGTATCTCTGATTGCTAATGATACTGAACTTTTTTGTGTATCTATTGGACATTTGTACTTCTTTTGTGAAGTGTCTAGTTCACTTGCCCATTTTTTTTATTGGGATATTTGTTTTTTTGGCATTAAGTTTATTGAGTTCTTTGTATATTCTAGATATCAGTCTTTTATCAGGAGTAGCTGGCAAAGATCTCCCATTTTGTTGGCTCTCCCCTGAGGTTCTTGATAATTTCCTTTGCTGCACAGAAGCTCTTCAGTTTAATGCAATCACACGTATTAATCCTTATTTTAATTTCCCATGCCTTTGGGGTCTTATTGAAGATGTTTTTATCCATGCCTATATGTTGGAGCATTGGTCTTAGGCCTTATTTAACTAACTGCAAAGTCTCTGGTCTAATTTCCAGGTCTTTGATCCATTTTGAGTTGACTCTTGTGCAGGGTGAGAAAGTTGGGATTTATTTCCATTTTTCTACATACGGATAACCAGCTTTGTAACACCATTTGTTGAAAATACTTTTTTCTAGCATATATTTTTGGCACCTTTGTCAAAAATCAATTGGCTGTAAGTGTGTGGATTTGTTTCTGAATCTTCTATAATGCTCCACTGGTCTATGTGTCTACTTTTGTGCCAATACCATGCTGTTTTTAGTACTATGGCTCTGTAGTATAGTTTAAAGCCAGGTATTGTAATGTCTTCTTCATGGTTCTTATTGCTGAGAACTATTTTTGTTGTTTTGGGTCTTTTGTTGTTCCATATGAATTTCAGGACTGGTTTTTCTAGATCTGTAAAGAATGACCATGATATTTTAATAGGGATGGCACTGAATTTGTAGATCACCTTTGGGAGGACAGCCATTTTGATGATATTTATTCTGCCTATCCAAAAGCATGAGAGGTCCTTCCATCTTCTAAATCTCTGTCCATTTCTTTTTTTTAGTGTTTTCTAATTTTCACTGTAGAGGTCTTTTACCTCCTTGGTTAAATTCTTAGTTAGAATTTCAGTTTCTAGACCCTCTTCTATGCCTATTATTCTTAGGTTGTTCTTTTTTTGTTTTCTGCCTTGCTGTTTAAAAGCATCCTTATAAATATTCTTGAGTTTCTCTGCTTTTAGTATTCACCTCCCACGAAGGTAGTGTGGGTTACAGTTCAACTCAGAGTTACCAAAGAGAGTTCTCTAACAAGCTCACCTTAGGATCTTAACTCCATGGCCATCTTCTTCCATCCTTTCTATTTTTAAATAAACTACAGTTTGCAATCACTCTTTGATCCATGCAACCAGCCAATATTTACCTTGCACTATATATGCAACTGGCATTGTGTATGATGCCTGTGGGGATATAAGACTGAATATATGATCCTTGAACTTGGAAAGTTTTCAGTCTAATGGAGAAGAGAAATACCTATGTAACATTTTTAGCAAAATAACCATAAGTGATAAAGAAGAATAGACAATGTGATCCAAGATTAGGGTGACTGAGTCATCTCCATTTTCCTGGGACTTTTAGCACAGAAAACCTTGCATCCAGAAACCTTCAGTAGGACACTGAGGATGAGTGGCCACTCTATTAGCAATATATGAGACATTTTCTAATGCAGGTTGTGACAGTGGGATGATGGTTTTTTTTCTTTCCAAGAGAGATATATTTTAGATTATGTATTAAGAAAAAACAGAAAGAAAGAATAAGGAGGGCAAAATGCAGTATCAATGAAAGGAAAAAGGTCCACACAAAGAGTTGGAGGTGTAGTCATACTATTATTTGTATTCTCATTATTAGAGTATAAGAACCTATGCTGAATTTATAATAACTAACTTTATATTTGTTTATAAACAATATAAAGCAGTCAGTTGACTAAGCCAAGTTAACTATTACTTATTTGGGAAAAATGATGATACCAAACAGCAGAAATTTATATGAGAGAAAACGCCCAGGACGTATAAAGTCTTCTTCAGTCTTAGAAAACCATAATGTAAAGGTAGCATTGCCAAGAACAGCTTAAAAATATTCACAAGGAAGTAGGACTGCTTTAAAGAAACAAGGTTAGATCTTTTTCTCAAAGGAAATGCTGTGAAATGGGAACAGCTTGTGATAGAATGAAAACTCTGTGTGTGTTACCTTTATATGTCGGCTCAGAGAAGGAAAAAAAGGACAAAATAGAATCTAGAATCCATGGTAGAAATGACAGAAAAAATGACATAGACCCATAGTATAGAAGGGCAGGTGAAGCAAGGTGGGTGGAGAACACTGACTGACTAAAGTGTGAAGATGTCACAGAATGGTCATGTGCTGATTAGGGACAGAATGATGATGCCTTGTGACAGAGGGAACAGCCAGAGATAAATGGGATCACAGACCTGGAAAAGATATTCTAGGGAATGAGTACATTTAATGACAAGTGATGGAGTTCTCTTCTAATTGCTCACATTTTCTTAGTCAAGTAGGTGGCAAGGTTTTTAGACGGGGTAAAGAAGGTGTGAAGGGTGCTGGAAGTTTGAGGAGACAGGAGAAAGCTTGTAAAGTAGTTGGAACAAGTGAATTAATTAGAGAGATACAGCAGGGCCATCAAGCATCCCACTTAAGGTCTGTGTTAATAATTTAAAGAAAGATAGTGCACATCTTCCTTATGGCCATTTCATCTACTCAGGCTTATGTGTGGAATAAACAGAGTCGAAGTCAATTAAGTATGCTGTTTTTCCAAGTTTACCAACTAAAAAGAGGAGAAAAGAAATAGGAAGTTGGCTGCATTAGAGAAAATATGGTCAGTGGGTATTTACCTGGTTTGCGTTCTAAAAGCTGTTGTAAATGAAACACTGCTTGTTCATAGTCTTGTTTTCTGAACATGAGATCAGCCATCATCTATAAAGAAAAAGTTGGTGCTAAAAATGCTGCCATATTTTTTATGAGCATATTCTTTTTTTTTTTTTTTTTTGCAGTACTGGAAATTGAACCCAGGGGTATCCTACCTCTGAGCTACACCCCTAGCTCTATTTTTTATTCTTTATTTTGAAACAGGGTCTCATTAAGTTGTGGAGGGCCTCACTAAGTAGCTGAGGCTGGCCGTGAACCTGTGATCCTCCTGTCTCAGCCTCCCAAGTACTGGGACTACAAGTGTATGCCACCACACCCAGCTGAGGCATATTCTTTTAACCAAGATTTAATGGTATGAAAATACTTATGAAAAATATGAGGAGGGACATAGTTTTATGAAGACTATTTTAGTTCAAGTATACCTTGAGCATACTGGCTTGGAGATCAGTGTAACATAAGATAATCAAGGATGAAAAACAGATTGTTCTGTTCACAAAACTGTATTTTTAGCAAAAAATATGTTTCGAGTGGTGGTTTCAAAAGCAGAAATTTGAAGGGAATTGCACATTCTACATGCTATCATAGGAAATGTGCCTCACAGGATTTAGCTTTTAGCTAAAATGACAATAAAAAGATTAAAAATGAGACAAGACAAAACAAAACTTAAGTCATACATATTTCAAAGGAATGCAAAATAAACAAGACCTACTGTGATTTTCTAATAGAATGTTTCAAAAGAGAAAAAGACTTTTGTTTCTTTTTAGTTACAATAATAACTCTGGCCGGGCACAATAGAGCACTGTGATCCCAGTACTTGGGAGGCTGAGACAGGAGGATCACAGGTTCGCAGTCAGAGTCAGCAACTTAGTGAGACCCTGTTTCTGAATAAAAAAGGTCTAGGGTTATAGATTGGAGGCAGAACACTCCTGGGTTCCATCCCAGTACCACCAAAAAAAAAAAATAATAATAATAATAATAGTAGTAACTTTGAATGAGCCTACAAAATGTCATCTAGCAGCTGTTTGCTGACAAATAATTCAACCCAGGTAAAAATGAGAAATAAAAACAAAACCATTTAAAACAGATCTTCTTCGGATGACAGATGAAGTTTTTATTTCTATAACTACAAAAAATTTCACTGAAACTCTAAAATTAGTCCAGCATATCTAAGTAAGTACATAAAAGTTAGTATTTGTAGCTTTACTGCATGAACCCCACCAGCCCAAGCATCTCCTAAGACACTAAGAAAAACTAACTAGGCCCAAAGGGCATGTAAAAGAATGACCTGGGTATGTTGTCCTGCTGATAAATACAGGGCTAAGGATACTTGGTCTTTATTGATAATAGGTACTAACGTTAGAACTATGTTACTTCTTTCAAATGCCAACATGACCATGCCTCACCATCTAGTATTTTTCTATGGGGTAAAATTTGAGGCTTCCACCTGCAATATTAAAACTCATCTTCCTTCACAAAGACTCCGGCACTGACCATTGTGGCAGCTTCATTGTCCTGGTCACTCTGGAGAAGCAGCGCACAGTGTCTTAGGCAGGCATCGCGGTCATCTTGGGCCAAGTATAATCGTGCCAGTTCCAACATTATCTAGACAGAAAAAGGCAAGAAGAGTCAGAAACTGATTTGGGAATGAAAAATAAGCAAGGAAAATGTTTGGATGAGATAAGAGTTTAGTTGGCCAAAACTCATTATAAAAAATGTTAAGCATGGAAAACCATAGTGATTCCCATGTCTATTTTCTCTTCTACTGGAAAAAAAAAGCAAGTAGTTCAACTGAAAAACAGAGAGATGAAAGGTATTGTGAAAAGAACTGATCTTAAAGTCAGGAGTTTGCATTCTAGTCCCAGCTGCTCCATGAAGCAGTAAGGTCCCTTTAACCTCTTTAAACCTGCTTACTCATTTGTAAAATAAAAAAGTTTCAAGCAGATAATCTCCAAGGTATGCTTCAGAGTTAAAACTATGACTTCCACTCCTTTACCCATCACTGAAATAGGTACTTGTTTGTTTGTGCTTTAGGAACATTATTTATATCAATTCTCACACTGTGCCCCTTGAGGTCACAGATCTCTTCCGGGCATGTCTGCATCCTCAGCACCAAAATGCACTGAAATTCAGAAGCATTTAATAGCTATTTAGTAAACTGAACTGAATCACCCAGGTCCAGATATTTGTGACTGAGAAAATGTTTTAAAGTCATTATTAAAACTTAAATATTAAGCCGGGTGTGGTGGCGCACGCTTGTAATCCCAGCATTTGGGAGGCTAAGACCGGAGGATCTGGGTTTGCGGCCAGCCTCAGCTACCTAGTGAGGCACTCCACAACTTAGTGAGACCCTGTTTCAAAATAAAGAATAAAAAATAGGGCTGGGGGTATATATAGCTCAAAGGTAGAATGCCCTTGAGTTCAATCCCCAGTACCGCAAAAACAAAACAAAACAAAACAAAAAAACCCTTAAATATTAAAAATAAAGAGCCTGGAGATTGCTTTATATTACTTGTTCCATTATTTTTAAACTCAATTTTTAAAATTTCAGGCATTATGTACAAATTTTGAAAGTTTTCTAGAAAAAAATACTAATTTTTTATATTTCTTTCCTAAACTTTTAAAATAATCTAGTAAGAGTTTCACATTTGAGGAAATTAGATGACATCTGGGATAAAAGATGCTTACAATTTTATAAAGGTACTGACCTTATTATCTGTTTCACAATGAACCAGAGCCTCTCTATAAAACTTAATTGCTTTTTCATAGTCTCGCTGAGCTACAGAATGTTTTGCAATCTCTGCACAAATTTCAGCTGCTAAATGTTTCTGTGCAGGAACTGCATCTGGCTGTTCCATCTGAACACGTTTTAGTACCCGAGCTTGTAATTCTCGAGCCTACGAAAAAAAAAAAAAGAAAGAAAGAAAAAAAAGGAATTTAAAAAAAAAAATCAAGAAAGGAAGTGAAACAATTTTCAATAGCTCACATAATTTTACAGAAGACTTATCAAACATTATTAACCTTTGATCTAACAAAGCTTAATCCAAATAAAATGTCCTATTGAGATCTCAAATGTGTATTTATTTGCAAATGAGCCAGCATGCATGAAACATATATATTTATATATTTATATAAAGTACTATAAAATTATAAGGATGTATACAGGAAGCTCATTAAAAAATGCCACCATGAAACAAATACTTAGAAAAGATATCTAGATGTTATTAAATAATAAAAATTTAAAATGTTTATAAAATAGTAGGTTTCTTAAATTGAATCAAATATTGATTGGCAGGTTACAAGTACATTTATATATATATATATAGCTATATATATATATATAGTTGATGACATGTGAATATGTGAATTAGTCCAATCTTTCTAGGGTATACTCTAGCAAAATATACCAACACCATAAAATTAACTCAGATGTTGAATTTAGTTGGTCCACTCATGGGAAGGTATTAAGAATATTATTTAGAAGAAATAGATACCCTAAAAGGAGGTAGTGGTATTATTCTAAGTAAAAATATAGACGAGGCTGCTAAATTGGAAAAATGTCTGTTTTTCTATCCATACATCTTGTTTCTGGAACACTGAACTCTTCCTTTAATAAATAAATGAGAATGCCTATGCTTTAGGCCTTTACAAACACAATTTAACTTTGAGCTACAGAAAATCATTCATTAATGCATTCATTTAACAAATAGCTAATGCCTACCATGTGCCTCACAGTAGGCTACAAACAGGGCACCTTTCCAGGAACTCCTGTCAAATGCTGGGTGACAACTGGTATTTGATGGATATGGTTCAAAGCAGAATGGCTTTAACCCAAACCACATGCTTAGTGGGTCATAACAGCATCTTTTAGAAATGAAACGAGATTAGAAATACCAGTATAAATAGCATGTAATAAATATTAATGCTATATCATGAAATATTTTTCCTTGGTTTATAGAAGGATTGGAGCTAAATTTAATTATCCATTATAATAACTATGTTTGCCTTGATTGTCAACATTTACCGTCCCCTTTTTCTCTTTTATAATATATATTCTTGCAAATTACTCCAAGTCCTTAGATAAAAGGAAGTATAGATATGAACATCATATGAATAGAGACATAAACATCTTATATCTATACTTTCATGCAGCCATTATAGTCATAATAGGATCGCCATGAAAGTATATAATAAGAAACCTAACTCAGTCTTGGAGGTCAAGTGAAATTTGAAGAATGACTCTTAATTTTATCTTTCTATTCTAATAGCTTTATTTTGCATATCTTAATGAAGACCACATCAAAATAAAATATACCAATTAAATGAGAATATCATATCACTTCTTATATGATGAGTACATTGGAAAAGTAGATATTAAATGAAAGAAATAAAAGCAAATATAATCTTAATATACTAATAACAACTATGTAGTTATATTATAAAGTCATAAAATCATTAGTTTTTATGTCATAGAGATGTCATAGAGGTTCTTTATTCCTGATTTAATTTTGTTTTTCATACTTTTATTAGTGCATTGTAATTATATATCATAGTAAGATTCAAAGTATAAAAACATACATGCACACATTACTTGGTTAACATCTGACAATCAATTTAATGTACTATATTAACAGACAAAAACAAATAGGAAAAAGTCATATCTAGTTAGATGAAGAGAATATATTAAACTAAAACTTAAATCGCTTGTAAAAAAAACTTGATAGCAAACAAGAAATTGAAAAAAATCACCCAAAACCTAATAGAATGCATCCAAAACCACTTAAAAATACATCTAAAGAAATGTTTGTAAATCCTCTATCCTAAAAACCACAAAATATTAAGAGAAATCAAAGAGGATCTAAATTAAGCAGGGAAGCAAGCATTGAGCTAAAATTCTGAGTTAGATACTAGTCACACAACTTCATATAAAGTAAGTTTTCTGAGCTGTAAAACAATTAAAATACCAACTTTCCTTAATTATTATAACAATTAGCAATATTTAAACTGTACAGTCTTTGGCATTCAATCATCATATCTATTTTAATATATTTTCTGTAGCAGTTGAGCCAAAAGAGACCATTTTCCTCTGATGTGTGGCAGGTCCCCTCTGCATCCATTCCCCACTCCACCACCACACTCTCAAACATGTTTACCTGCTGTAATGAAGTGATTGCGTCATCAGGTCTTTCCATTTTACTATACACTTTTGCTAGAAGAACTTGAGAACGTCCATCCTCCATGAGCACTGACAGTTCATTTACTATGAAAGAAAGGGAAGCAAAGGAAAAATTACTCATCTTAAACCAATCTTTATACTTTTCTACACTTTGTAAACTGGTCTTTAAAAAAAATTATAAAAAATAGTAAGGTTAAAATTTTTTTTTCAGTCAGTTAAAGAAAGTACGGCCAAATTAAAAGAGAAAGAGAGAGAGAGAGAGGAATAACAACCACTGTAGAGAAGGAGTGGACCTACAGAAGCAATTCTGGGTTTCTTGTTTTTCTTATCCGACAAACCTGAATAAAAAAAAGAGTATGCAACCAACATAATGAAATCAACAGTTTCTGCATTAAAGAGTTGTACACCCGCTAGTGATTAAACAGTAGCTGGCAGGTGTCGCTTGTAATTCTAGAAAATCTGAGAAATAAAAATACATTAAGTAATAATGACAAAAGATTTAGGATAAAAACTGGCTGGAAGAAATTTTAAAGAAATGGATAACAGATAGAAATGTTTTTTAGGCATATATTAAGAGATAAAATATTAGCTGGGCGCAGTGTGCACTCCTGTAATTCCAGTGCTTGAGACGCTGAGACTGGAAGATCTTAGGTTTGAGTCCAGCCTAAGCAATGTAGCAAGACTCTCAGCAATCTAGGTAAGACCCTGTTTCAAAATAAAAATAAAACAGGGCTGAGAGTGTAACTCAGAGGTAGCATGCCTTTGGGGTCAATCCTCAGTACCATCAAAAATAAATTACTTAATTTTAAAACAAGTATCATCAGGAAGAGCACAAACTTCGAGGCCAGAAAGTCTGATGGCCAATCCAGACTCCACTGCTAAGACTTGTGGCCTTTGGTTTCACTAATTACTAGCTATCTAATCTTCTATGCCTCCTTTTTCATTTGTAAAACAAGAAAAATAACAGTACCTACCTTAAAAGGGTACTCTACAATTTAAAAAGCTAATTAATTGTTAAATAAGCTAACATATGTAAAGCAATCAAGTTCTGACATATGGTGCCACTCCAAATATTTTGTGATCTAAGAAGAATATAAGAACCCTGGGAAATTACGAAAAGTTTCTTCTACCATTCATCAAGGACACAATCTATGCCATAGTCCGTTCCATAGGTTTATAGATATTATTTTTTAACTTTTCAACCTGTGTGGATGAGAGGGTAGGGGAGGTCAGAGAAGATGTGAAAGGTTGTACATGTCATAGTGAATACTGGCTTAACTGAGAGAAATGAAGACAATAGGGAGCTTGATAGACATGGGTGAACATTGTTTAAAAGGCTTAAAGCTGGTGCTGGGTTGAGGAAGCTGTGTCAAGCGTGCAGAGTTTTATTGGTCTCTTTCCTCATGTTCATGAAGTCCCTATCTTTCCTGTTTTCTCTTTAGTTTCCATATATGAAAGAAAACATATGACCCTTGACTTTCTGAAATGAACTGATCTCACTTAGCATAATGTTCTCTAGTTCCATCCATTTTCCTAAAAATGACATAATTTTGTTCTTTATGGCTGAGTAAAACTCCATTGTGTGCACCTACCACATTTTCTTTATCCATTCGTCTTTTGATGGACACCTAGGTTGGTTCCACCACTTTTCAGTATCTTTCCAGAATAAAGTTATAACACTATATAATGATACATGCAACCCATGTTTATAGTAGCATAATTTCAAATATTTTTGATCCTTGATTGGTTGGACCTGCCATGTGCTCTTGAGAAAGAGCATGGGGCGGGGAGAGAGCCTGACACACAAGTCTTTAAACATGGTTTTCTCTGGTGAGTAGGAGAGGGCACAATTTTCTCATTTCTATAATCTTTAAATTCTGACTGAATTTAAGCCTAGAATTTACTAAAAAATAATGATCTTAAAGTAAATTTGTATAAACTTGTAGGAAGTCCAATTTAAAGTACTGAAATAAATTTTAAGTACACAAACTATATGACCCAACATCCTACCCTTGTACATGCAATACATGTATAAATACATGCAAGTGTATACCAAGGAATAAGGTAAAAGCATATCCACTGTAACATGATCTACAATATCAAAATGATGGAAAACAAACTAAATGCCCAGCAATTCACAGAAAATTTAAAAACTTATGGAATTGTATAATATTATGATGCCAGTAGATAGAATAACTTGAATATACTGATATAAATATAAAATATATTTGGCATATGGTATTATGTAGAAAAAGTCATGGAATAGGAAGAACCATACATTTTTAAAAGAAAATTACACTTATACAAATACAAACACACATACACACAAATATATATATATATATACATATATATACACATATATATATACACATATATATATACATGTATACACAAAGAATATATTTAATCACAAAGGAGGTAATTTGAGGGCAAGTAGAATTTGTGGGAGAAACAGGTGACTTAAGCATTATATTCTTTTAGGGTAATTAAATTTTGAAATAACCATGTAGATTCCACCCCACTCTCTCACCCCTCCCCAGGCATGTGAGTGCAACTGGTAGTGATATCCTCGTATAAGGACATAGCATGATTTGAACTGTTTCCTTAATCACACTATATGCTGCATGCATATGTTTGTGTTACAATGAATCTCCCTATAATATATAATTGCAATGCACCAATAAAGGCATATTAAAATAAAATGACCATGTGTTACTATTCTTAAAAGGTAAAGATTATAAAAATGTTAATGTGTTTAAACACCAAAAGTAATTACAATTTATAGATAAATGACTTTATACCACTTTGGAAAGTAAGGTGTTTTTTTTTTTTAACAGAATTAACTTTCATAAATCTCTAATTATATTCTAAAATAATTTCCTTTAGTAGAATAGCATTCTGAAATATACATATATATGTATAGCTTCATGTATGTGTATATATATATACACACACACACACATGCATTTATATAACCAACCACACATAAAAAATACTGAGAATACAAATACATATTTATGTAATATAAAAACAAAACAGGTCAGATTTATCAGTATATTTTTTTTAAGACGAAAAAGACTTTCATACCAGGTTCATGAGCTAGAGCATGTTGAAGAACTTTTTCTGCTTTGTCATACCATTTCAATTTTAATAAGAGCTCAGCCAAGTCATAGCAAAGGTAATTCTGTTGTCCACTTTTCAGAGCTGCTTCATAGTAAGTTATTGCCTAAACAAAATCCAATTTAGTTAGAAAAAAAAGCAATGAGAATGGCAGTCATACAAAGTATATTATACATTACAAACTTAAGGCATACTCATGATTGGAAATAACTTAGGAAGAGTTTTAGGCATGGCCCTGCACTATCAGCTAAGTATGGCATTTTTCTTAGAGAATCAAACATCACAGAAGGCAAATAACACTTCTTATGATAACTGGCTAAGAAATAGTGCTTCATCAAAAAAAAAAAAAATACAGATTTTATTCTAGAGACCACCAGTGAATCTTGTTGAGTTTGCTAGCTGATGCATATGTATTTAACAACTATGGGCAAGAATATAGCAATTACAGGAAAATTTGTTATCTCTGCTAGGAAAAAGAAAATAACTCAAAGCACAAAGCTTGTCAAATTTGATTCAGCAGAAAGGACACTGATTGTGCTTTGTAGTATAATGAAAAAGATATAAGAATAGCAACTTTATGATTTGGTTACAAGGATTTAGATTTAAGATGAAATCTGAAATAAACAAGGGTCCCAGCGATCTTCACAAAATGAACAAGAAGATTATGAGACACTTTAGCCTTTGCACAAATTCCAGTTCATGAATACAAATTTGGAATTTACAACCATCAAAAATGCAAATGGTGTTTGCTGAAGCCTTTGCTAGAGCAGGGGTTGATCAATTTGATACAACAGACACATTTCAATCTATAAAATACTTACCTTTGAATAGTTGTGAGTTTTGACAAGTGCTTTCCCAATTTTGCTTGCCAATGTACCATCTTTTGGGTTCTGATTTAATGCTTGCTCATATGCCACAATGGCTTCTTCAGGCTAAAATTGTCAGGTAGGAAAAATAAGCACTAAGAACTAGCTTAGCTAGATCCATTAAATGGCAATATTTCTATAACTGAGCTCCATATTTGGCATACTTTATAAACCTAAGTAAATATATACTGAAGTCCAGGAACTGTCACAATTTCAGAACAGTTACAGTAGAACAGATGTAATTTATTAGTATCATCTTACTTATATTAATTGTGCTCTTATCTACATAAATAACAATATGAAAACTAAGAGACAGCCTCTCAACTCTTCCTTTCTGGCAGTCATCATAACAGCTATAAGAGAGTTAGAGGATTGTTTCCCTTTCAGTAGCTCTCTTTATCCTTCTATTTAAAGGAGACTCCTAAATGCTCCTAGTATCATCTCAATTTCAAATTACAATAGTACTCAATTATGGGATCTCAATTTAAAAAACAAGTTTTTTTTAATTGTTATGGCTGTCTCCTTTCATTGTGATGACTGGATCATTCGAGCATTAAATAGACATTATTAAAACAAATACAAATTCCTCTGAATAGTTATAGTAATCACAAGTTTATTTATTTTTTTAATCTAAGTTCAGTTGCATCTGGATTTTACCTCTTGAATATTCATGTATGCATCACCAAGGAGAAGAAAAGACCGAGGGTTGGGCATTCTTTCAGCAATTTCTCTGGAAAGCAAACCAACTCTATTTAGTACATGGAATACAGCTATCTTCTAAACCAATAAAATAAAAAGTAAGAATTTTTAAATTAATTGGCAGCATTCATTGTCCCTTCTACATATTCAACAATGTATTATAAACAACTCCCTCCAAACTCTCACCCAGATTGTTTATACTAAATTGATTATCTTTTCTTTGAATTTTCACATTTTATGAAATACAGGTAAGAATACAGGTGGATAGTGAACATTTCTCATTATCCAGAAATTCATGTGCTGTTAACTTTAATTTTGAAATGCTGTAGGAGTGAAGGTGCATAAAAATGGAGAGAGGAAGAAAACTGTACTGTCTTCCTCTGCATCTTGAAGTCTCATATTCATGGCATGAATCACACACTGAAATGAGTTACCTTCAGAAATACAAACTCATCTGCTTCAATATTTGCTACATATTTTTACCTGCAAAGTTTAGCAGGTAAAAATACCAAAGTTATTTGAAGAATGATGTGATGTCAAGTTTTTAACATACAGTATCTCATCGAACTGGCCCCAAAACTCTATGCAAAAGATAGTTATTATCCCAATTTTACAAATGATGTAGAGTTTAAGTCTAAACCTATATCAGACTTGCCTGAAGTAAAAACCAATGCCTTTTAACTTTTACATTATAGTGCATTCAAATCAAATTAACCTTGTTTTAAAATATTTTTATTAGTGGTAATAGTATAATTTTTTGGAAATGCCTTAGAAAACATAACCTAGGAATTCTAGCTCATGCATCCAAACATGGGGCACTGCCAGTTTCTCTGATCAATCAGCATTTATAAAGAATCTGAGTGGCTTTTTGAACTTATATATTTATATAATATGAGCTATGATTGATTTCTTAACATTTTATTATGCCTTGAAAGCTATAAACATCAATTTTCTCTTACATGGAATATGTTCCTGTAAGTTTACCTTTGTGGGCAGAAGAGGAAGAGCAGTGGTGTGTGTGTGTGTGTGTGTGTGTGTGTGTGTGTGTGTGTGCGCGCGCGCGCGCATAGTTATAGGTATGATGTATCCCAGTAACTATGAAGGGTATTAGTGTGACACAACTTTTAAAGTTTCTGCTCTTTCACAGGGAAAATTTGTAATCCATACCTTACTTAGTTTGCTGCATATTAACCTATAACTTTGGTTTGCTACAACTACTACAATGAGTCTTATATATACCTGTATATCTCCTAGATTGCTGTTACATTATACGCTCTTAAGTTATCAGAATATAGGTAACTCTTGCTTTTCCCCTTCCCAAACAGGAAGATTTAGGTTCTAGAAAGACTATCAGATAGGGAGAGCTGAGAAACGAGTATGTCCAACTTTGAAGTAATCATAATTATGTTTTAGGGAGAGTGAACAACTTGGTTAGTGAGAGTGTGATTGGAGGTAGAGAGAAGCAAGACCACATTAAGTCAAGGATCTGTACACTATATGTAAAGCAGTTGAAAGGAAGACAAAAAATAGATTTGGGAATCAATGTTAGGAGGGAAATGTGTCAAATATAATAGGTTGAACAAAACTATTTACCTGTAACAAGTGATATATAACATTTTTTCTTTTCTATGCTTCAAGTAAATATCTGCCATTTTTTCTTTGGCCTCTATAAAATAAGGCTGTTCAGCTGTAACATTTCGGAGCATGCTTAAAGCCCGCTCAACATCTCCTTGGGTCAGAGCCAGGTCTGCGTTGGCAATAGTAACACGCAGCTCTTCAGATGTTCCAGAAAATTCATGGATAGCATCTTGTAAAGCTTTTGCTGCTTCATGCTGTAAAGATGAAATTAAAATATCATTTAAAATATTCCAACAATTTACACTAGAAAGAGAATTTTCTAATAATACAGAATAACAAATGCTTGTATAGTTATAGGATTTGTAAAATTGATAGATTTTCTGAAAAGTATAAAAATTTAAAACTAAACTGAAGAGATCAAAATCAGATGGGGCTAAAATTATTTGTTAGATGGATAAATGTTTTCACAATAGGAAAACATTAGTTGTTACACAGGGTCACTGGTACTATCATTTGATGAGCTTGTACTGTATTGTATTAGTTTATTAGCCCACTTAATTCTCACACATACCCTCTAACAGACTTATCATTGTTATTCCACCTTGCAGAAAGAAAACTGAAATATGGGGTCAAAAGGTTAATAAGTGATAGAATTAGAAGTCAAACTGAGGCAGCCTAACTTCCTGCCATGTTCACTGCTACCCCCTTGAGAGGCTCTGATCCACAGTGACCCTCTCTACACACTGGCTCCTCAACGGTAGCTGGACTTCATTCCCTCCACTACAACAATGTTTTTGTTATACCTTAGGTGAATATTTTTACCTCATTTCTAAACGTGTACCTCAATGAATCTAAAATGTCATTTAAGATTCATCTCAACTTTAGAAGTTACAAGAGTTTCAGATTTCAGAAATGTTAAGAAGTACATCTCAGATATCTATGTATCTACATGTATGAATTATTATTTTTCAAGTATCTGATTTTATGCTACTTCTTTATCAAAGTTGTATTTATTAAGTATTTATTCTATTTTCTCAGTTAGTAGAATTTCAAGGTGGTACTGTCAGTAGAATTTGTGCATACATGAGAATGTGCATACATATGTATGCTAATCCTTTTAGGAATGCATAAGACTATAAGTGCATTATGTCATTACATTTCATGGTAGTAAACATAAACACATTGAGATGTAAAGTCATCCAGGAGCAAATCATGTTAACTTTCATAAACAGAAAAGTTTATGAAAATCTGTAGAGAGTACATGATAAAAAATATGAAGTAAAAGTAATGAAAAATTTTCTAAACTTTACTACTTAGTCAAAGGAATAATTTTAGCTTTTTCATTTTCTATTAATACATGTATTTGAAGAACAAAGTTCAGATCTGAACTGTTGAATTAAAACTCAACTTACCTGTTCTCCATTTAAGTGGTGAACCTCCACCAGCTCAAGAAAGATTGATAAACGATGGCTTGCATCAACTTCAGTTTTTCTGTGCTTTGATTTTGAGGAAGTTCCAATTCTCCTCATTCCTGGTAAGCTCATTGCCATATGAAGAGTTTTGATTGCTTCTGCTATTTCTCCCATTTTCTTCTGTGACTGAGCTTTTATCAAATGATACAAAGGATATTCTCTCACCTGAAACATAATATTTAGTAATACTTCTTTGGAATGCCTACAATGCAATGCATACTTTATAATCCATCAAATATAAAAATAATAGGATCACTGAGGACAGTCCTATTGTGGTGGTACATGAGGTTTGTTTCTGTCATATTAGCTTCGAAATCCCTCATTGTATTCAATTAGGTTCACAGAAACTGCCATTACCTAGCATCCTACTGGATAACAAAGAGGTTGATTAGGTGTTTCTGCTAGGAAAGAAGAGAAAATGCAGACAGTGTTCATAAAACTGGTGAAGACTAAGAAATCACTTGAATTGTCAGGAAAGGAATTTCAGTATGTCAGATTTCTAGTACTGATATCGTTCTTAGCTTTCTTTGTATTTAATTTTACATTAAATATTTCAGGACACTTATCAAACACTGGCTTTATCTTCTGATACTATTAAACATGTAGTAAAGAAGTTTCCAAGTCGGGAGTGGTGGCACACATTTGTAATGTCAGTACTTGGGAGGCTGAGACCAGAGGATCTGGGTTCGCCAGCCTCAACTACCTAGTGAGACCCTGTTTCAAAATAAAGAATAAAAAATAGGACTGGGGGCATAGTTCAGAGGTAGAATGCTCCTGGGTTCAATCCCCAGTACTGGGTAAAAAAAAAAAAAAAGCTTCCATCTTTGTCTATCAATAATGTTTATAGAAAACAAAAGAAAATGACAAAATGAGTGAGGAAAAGAAGCCAAAGGAAAGGAGATGATTCAGAACAAAGTGATATGTAGACTGAAGGATCAGGGAGCCTACAGTCTTGTTAAGGCTCCAGTTAGCTATGGAACCCTGTGGGTTCTGATGAACCACCAGTCTGGACATCTACTGTCCAAAGAAGCAGGTGACCTTTTCTGAAAATCTTGCTTAGAAGTTGAGTTCTCTAAATTCACTTAAGGATTTTCCCAGAACAGGGCTCCAAACCCTGTGAAGTAATGGAAAGGTATGAGGCCGTGCTCCCTGACTCTAAGCAGTTCAGAAAGCACCTGAACTTAGGGATCTTTCCAATGCTCAGGAAAAATATCCAAAGTATCTTGCATAGATATATAGTGTGTTTATATCCTCAAACCATTTAATAACTCAAAATGAGTAGGCATTTGATGATAAATCTAATAAGAAGTTATTAAACCAGGGTATATGGAAAAAATGTCAGGCTGGGGAAGTAGTTCAGCGGTGGATCATTTGCCTAGCATGTGCAAGGCCCAGGGTTAAATCCCCAGGACTATCAAAAGAAAAAGAAAAAAAAAAAAAAGAAAGAAATGTCAATAATATTTATTAACCTTATAAAACTTGGCATACAATGCCCTATAGATTAAATATATTTTACATTTATTAATTACTGCATTTAACTCTTATTATAATAGTAAAATACTATTATATGAGTTTTATAGAAAAGAAAACTGAGGCACAAGTGAGAGGTAAAAGGAAAGACCAGACACCGACCCCAGATATTTTGTTGCCAAGTACCTAAAGTTTTTAACTATACCAACTGTACCTCCATTTTTCTTTCACACTGCCTGTGAGCCCTAAATTACTTCCATTAAATATATTTATTAGCAAAATATTATATGCTAAAATGTGAAATAGTTGAATATGTAAACATTCGCTAAAGTTCAAGGAGAGTGACTATGTCTTACCGACTTCAGTATAGAATACTTACATTAAAGTTATAGCTCAGACAAAGTTCAAGAGACTGAGAACACAGTTTGAATTTTTCTTGGGACAAGTAAACCTGAGCCATAAGGAGGTGAGCATCCGCGTAGGAGGGACTGCGCTCCAGGCAGTGCTGCAGGTTGTTGTACGCAGCTTCTATGTCACCTAGTGAGGGAAGCAACACACTGTCACACTTCAAATGATCAAGAGAAAGACCAGAGAAAGAAGAGAAAGGTGTTTAGACTATCCATAGTTCTAGTGTCAAAAGTCCTCTGTTCACAAGTCCATGGTTTATTTTCGTGTGTGTGTGTGTGTGTGTGTGTGTGTGTGTGTGTGTATGTGTGTGTGTGTGGTGCTGGGGATTGAAACCAGGAGTGTTCTACCTCTGAACTGCACTCCCAGCCCTTTTTATTCTGCAAGAGGGTCTTATTGAGTTACCAAGTGCTGGCCTTGAACCTGCAATTCTCCTGTCTCAGCCTGGCCTTGGTTTAAGTTAGCATCCTTCTAGTCCACATGCAGAGCAGACCTGTAGTCAGGTCAGCCCTTTATCATCATTGGCAGACCAGGAAAAGCACAAAAGATGACAGTAATCACGTCATCAATCATGTAATCATGTCCTATCAATGGACCTTTATCCATTTTCCTTGCCAAAAAAGGTTTTATTTACAATTTCACTGAAATAAGTATTATAAGACTTAGACATTTATATAGCTAGAATTCTGTAATGTCACTTATATTGGCAGAGGATACAGCCTAATTTTTACCTAGAAACTTTATTACTACACATAAAATAAGTTAAAAAAAGGCATAAGGATATGTTCCAGAGATTTAGAAGTATCAATTATAGATTTAAAATACCTTTAACCACCAACTGAAAAATTAAGTGTTTTGGAAGTCTTAATATAGAAAGGAACGATTAAGATTAATGTGACAGGAATGGTGCCATGGATCTTGGGCTTGGAGATGAGGCAGGAAGAGACTCGACAGAGAATAACTGAAAAATCTGTATAGGTCCTAGAAGTTTCTCACAATGTAACCCACATGGATCTGCACTTAGCCCTCTCAGAAACTGGCCCCAATAGGTATAGGTAGGCCTATTGCCCATTCAACCTTGCTAGGAGAATGGGGAAAGAAGAGGTCCCCAATTACTTTCTGTCACTTATGCTCCTGAACCCAACCTGATGTCATAACAGAATAAATAAGGCTCAAAGTCAGTTTCCTAGTTCCAAAAGGTTCAACCTACTGGAACTTTCTTTGATGGAAGAAATCCATCAAAATAGAAAACATTTTTACTTGAGGACAGAGGATTGGCCGGACATGGTGGTACACACCTGTAATATTAATATTTGGGAGGCTGAGACAAGAAGATCATAGGTTCAAAGCCAGACTCAGCAACTGGCAAGGCTCTTAAACAACTTAGCAAGATTCTGTTTCAAATAAAAAAAATAAAATAGGGTCAGGGATGTGGCTTGGAGGTAAAATGCCTTTGGGCTCAATCCTTAGCAACACACACACACACACACACACACACACACACACACACACACACACATTAATAGACAAATAGTTCGCAGGATAAAACAAAATTTTACTAAATATAGTGTCAAAGTTCAGCGATCAACCATCAAACTTAGTACTGGAGTCTTTTCTCTTATGACAAAATCTAATATTTAGAATTGTTCAGGCAAAAAGAAATGAGGTTAAGCATAATACATTTGAGTGTATAAAAGATGTCAGAATCAAAATAGAGTCATTTGTGCCAAATCCCAATAAAATTTTAAACAAAGCTGGGAGGTTATGAGAAAGGCCCTCAAGCACTTGTGTCTATGATACAAACTACTACAAATCATGAAGACATGCTGTATCCTATAACAGGGACTAATGCAAGAGAATCCAACAAACTGTAGCTTGCTACATGAGTCACAAAGACAGCTAGCCAGGTGTTCAAGAATGTATGCCTGAATGTTTGCCTAATGAACTGATGTGAACTCCTGTACTAAGCCCCTGTAACCAATGATCTCCTTCTTTCAAAACAAATAGTGTTTCTCTCTGATGTCTTTAAATGTTTCCCCTTATTTCAATCTCTGCAATATGCCTTGGTCTACTACAACATGGTAATGCTTCTGCTTATTCTCAAATAGATTTTTTTTTATCCTTGGAGAAATCTCTCTATTGTTATTTAGGTAACAAGTGAAAATTCTTTTAGGAAGGAGGGGGGATTAAGGAGATAAATTCAAGTACAAGGTTGTTATTAAGGGAAGGAATATACATTGAATGAAAATAAGAGACTGAAGAAAACCAGGATTGTGTGAATAACTAGAATCAGACTTATGTCAGGTGAGGGGAAGGTTATAAGGGATTAGCACCACAAGGCCACTGAACACTTAGAAAATGAGAAATGGTTCATCACTGTTGGAGAAAACAACATGTAAAGAAAGATCAACATCAACATAGCAATTACCTAAGATTGTCCCAAACTCCCTTGAGGGAAAAACTGAAGCCATTTCTGTCCTACAGAAAGTATTTATCTGTTTTTCTTGAGTTTCTGAGAGACAGCCTCTAAATCTTGGAATCTGCCTAGTGACAGTACTGTCTCTGTTATCTGTGTTGGGTGTTGATTATCTATGCTAATGAGAAGATTTATGGTGGGATCTAGATAGTTTATGCTAAGGATATGGCTCAGAATCAAAACTTACTATGCCAGAAAGACCACCCAGATAATAAGGTTGGTACTTTGAGACACAGTATATCTATTAGAGGGAGGCTGAAGACTGAGTTCAGTCATATGGCCAATGATTTAATACTTCATGAAATCCCAATAGAAGCTCTGGACTCCAAACCATGGTGAGCTTCCCTGGTTGGTAATACTACATGACTGTTCTACATCAATGTGTCAAGAGGGTGATGTATCTTGACTCCCCAGGGAGAAGACAGTGGATGCTTTATATCTGGATGTGTCAAGACCTTGCCACATGCATCTCTTTTGCTATTTCAGGTCAGTATACTGGTGCTATAATAATGTAATCATGTATACTAATTTCCTAAGTTCCATGAATCATTCTAGTAAAGTGTTGAATTTGAGGAGGCTATAGGAACCCCCATTTTTTTCACCAGCTAGAAGTGGAGAGGGTTCTGGGATCCCTCAAAATGTGGCTGGTGTCTGAAGTGAGGACAGTCTTATGGGGGACTGTGACCTTGTCCAGCCAATTGGTATTAGAAGGTACTACAGCCAGCAATTTGGCAAAAAACACTAGATATAATAGCACTATTTAAAATTATTTAAGACTACTCTTCCTTTCTTTTTTGGGGGGAGGGGGGCTTGAACCCAGAGGCATTCTACTTTTGAGCTACACCTTCAGACCTCCTTTTTTAAAATTTGGAAACAGGGTCTACCTAAGCTGCTGAGGCTTTCCTCAACCCTGCAATCCTCCTGTCTTAGCCTCCTAAGTACTGGGATTACTGGTGTGTGCCGCCATGCCCAGCTAAGGCTAGCTTTTTAAAAATGGGGTCGATAGAAGATTTTTATCAGTTACTCTTCAGATAGAGGTCTAATATCTAGGATATACAAAGAACTCAAGAAAATCACAGCTAAGAAAGCAAATAACCCAATCAAAAAATGGGCAAAGGATCTAAATAGACACTTCACAAAAGAAGAAATACAAATGGCCAATAAATGTATGAGGAAATGTTCCACATCATTGGCAATCAGGGAGATGCAAATCAAAACTACCTTGAGATTTCACCTAACTCCAATCAGAATGGCAATCATCAAGAACACGAACAACAACAACTGCTGGCGAGGGTGTGGAGAAGTGGGAACACTAATACATTGTTGGTGGGATTGCAAATTTGTGCAATCACTTTGGAAAACAGTATGGAGGACCCTCAGACGAATGGGAATGACCTACCATATGACCCAGCAATACCACTACTGGGTATATACCCAAAAGAATGGAAACCAAACTATTAGACTGATGCATGTGTATCTATGTTTATAGCTGCACAATTCACAATAACCAAACTATGGAAACAACCAAGATGTCCATCGACAGATGAATGGATTACAAAACTGTGGGATATGTACACCATGGAATTTTACTCAGCCATAAAGAAGAACAAAATCATGTTATTTGCAGGGAAATAGATGGAACTGGAAAACACTATGTTAAGTGAGATTAGCCAGTCACAAAGAGTAAAGAAGCCTATGTTCTCCCTAATATGCGGATGCTAGGGAGAAGATGGGACACAAGAGGGTCTCCAGATGAAAAAAGGAGAGACCCTCGATAAATAATAAGTTTATTTAACCGAAGGGGATGGACGGGGTGGGGGGACATCCTAAGGCACATGATGTACTTACACAATTATATCAAGGTCACTCACTGAACTGAACCTGAGGGGGGGGGAGGGCGAGGGAGCAGGGTGGGAATTGGGGAAGGGGTCAAATGAGAAATGTGTGCAAATATGTTGTTATCAATTTGTACCTAACAAAGATGTATGCTGACAATGCACGAATTATTACAATAAAAAAAAAATGGGGTCAATATACAAAACTTTCATTCCTAGAGACTTTGGCAATTAAGTATTACAAGACTGTGCCTAACTTATATCCACTTTCAGAAAAATGAACATTTAATACATTAATAACAGAAATCTAAGTCTTGGTTTTATCATCAAATAGGTGATTTCCTCCCCAAATGGGAGGAAAGTAGAAGGATCACATGCTCGATAGTAGAACAAAGTCAGAAGGTATCACTGAAGTTTTGATCTTCAAGATATATAAAGATCCTTAGTCTTATAAAAGAAGTAGAACTAAATAATCAATTTACTTTAGATAGCATTCTGCTGACAAAAGCACACATATACGAGCAGGATATATGATGGTGTACTTTTTTTTTTTTTTGCGGTACTGGGGATTGAACCAAGGGGCATTCTTCCTCTGGGTTACGCCCCCAGTCCTATTTTTTATTCTTTATTTTGAAACAGGGTCTCACTACATTGCGGAGGGCCTCACTAAGTAGCTGAGGCTGGCCTTGAACCAGGATCCTCTGGTCTCAGCCTCCCAAGTACTGGGATTACAAGCATGTGTCACCACGCCCAGCTGATGGTGTACTTTTATGTGTAAAGTAATGTATTTGTTTGTGTCCTAAAAAGCTGTTTACAAGCAGGGTTTAAGCTATACATAACCTTTCACTAAACAAGTATTAATCAATACATTTTATAAAGGCCCTAAATTTGGCAAACATTACATTTGGCTATGCGAATAAATCAACAACTATGTATTTAAGTCTCTAAATTCTTATTACTGGTCCCCAGTACCCTCTGATGCGTTTTTCCTTATTTTAAAATGGTACAACTACATCTCCCCAGCAATTCACTTGTGTCACAAAACTTTATAGTAAGCTCTAAATAATTTCTAAAGAATCAAATAGAAAGCTTTGCATTTATTTTGTATTAAAATCACATGTATTCACATGAAAAATTTCCATATAAACGAAGTTTGATTTGTTTACATCTATTTTCATCAATATTGGAACATAAAGGCTACTTTACCTGACAAATATTTCACTTTTGCTATTAGGAAGACAGCTTGCAGAAGACCTGGTACAGTTCTTACTATAATCTCCAGGATTGAGGTACAACGTCTGAGAAGTGGAGAAAGAGGTTGCCCAGGACTTGCAGGCTAAACAAATTAGATGATAGTTTTATAAATTTATAATAGCATTTAGCCCAATAAACATGCAGGAATTTTAATATGGCTAATAAAACTATATATATATATATATATATACACACACACACACATTTGTGTGTGTGTGTGTGTGTGTGTGTGTGTGTGGTTACTGGGGATGGAACCCAGGGGCATTCTACCTCCAAGCTACATTCTACCTCCAAGCTACATCCCCAGCCCTAATTTTTATTCTTTATTTTGAAACAGGGTCTCACTAAGTTGCAGAGGGCCTCACTAAATAGCTGAGGCTGGTTGCAAACGTGGATCCTCCTGTCTCAGCCTCCCAAATAGTGGGATTAATAGCGTGTGCCACCATACCTGGCTCATAAAACTATTATTTTTTTCTAAAATTTATTTTATTTGATTTACTTCACATTACCTTTTTCATGACTGGACCAATACTAAATTATGTCCCTGTGATTTATGAACAAACTATGCCACTAATGGCTTTTGGTCAGCAAAATAATCATAAAATTGTACAATTACCAATTTGATAACATATGAAAGGAGGATATCTGTTCAAAATTTTATCAAGGCTATATATGTTCAAAGGAAAGATAACAAAGAGGTAGAATTTCTTGTTTGAATTAATAGTCATGACAACGACTGCTCAAATTCTAGACCTTCCCTGAGATTTATTCATTCAATTAATTTCACTACCTGCTAGAGTACTATAAAAACAGTTCTTTTAAAGTGTTTAGACTTTTTTCCTTAGTAGAAATCAGAAGGTAGAACACTAATGTATACTATGCCAAATGTCTTATCACTTCACATTCTCCACTTTTGTGTCTCAAATATTGGAAGTCTACAAACTTCTTTCTCCACTTGTACTAACAGTGAATATGAGTGGGCAGAGGATACAGCTCAGTAGTAAAGTGCATACTCAACATGTGTGAGATTCTGGGCTCATCCCTAGTACCTCCTCCCCGCCAAAAAAGCAATAGTAAATATGAAAACTTTAAAGCAGTACTAGAATATTACTCCTTTCAACTTTTCTTATTCTTACAATGACTATCTACCCAACCAATATTTGTCCAATTGTCATTCAATCACAACTAAGAAATCTGATATTAGAATTAAATATCAAATGTTCATTTCCAATGCTTTGCCTTCCTAATGCTGTTTCCTTTATATAGCGATGATCCTCCCAGTTCCTCTCAGCCTTCACCTGACATACAGATTCTTAACTTGACTGCATTCTCTTACAGAAAATCACTGCTATCATGAGCCACTGTTACTGTCAAGTGCCACATTTCTCCATCTATGTTGACACAAAAGATGTGTTCAAAAAAACATTATATAACTACTATTGCCTAAAATACTCAAACTTCCTTAAAATTCTAAGCATGCATACTTACTCTATTGTAGTCTTCTATTTAGCTTAGTTTCTTTTATGAGATTAAGGATATTTATGTATTTTGAAGATCAGAATTTTATGGTTCTTTGCATAGTAATAGATACAAAGTAAATTCCTTAAATATATGTATTTCCAGTAGGATTTAAAATAGTGAATGTATAGGTGATGGTAAGGTTCTGATAATGTTTTTTTTTTTTTTCCACCTGCTAAGAAGTTACTGAGAACAACTAAAATTTTTACTAAAAATAGTTTTTGTGTGAAATTATAGAAAATAGATGTCTGCAGACCCTTAAGATAACATTTGTTCAATTAAAATTTACAACAAAAATGTATACAAGAAGGCCAAAGAAGTAGGAGCAAAGTTGGAAAGGCAATTCTTCCTTTCTGTATTTCTCCATTAAAACAGCATTATAAATGCTGACTAAGTTCTATCATGCTGACAAACATTATATTATGGGGAAAATAGGATGCACAGTTAAGAGATTTAGCTATTACTGAATACATCTTTGTTTTTGAGATGGGCTCTAGCCATGTTGCCAATATAGTCTATCATGTAAAAGATAATTTAATTGCATATAAATGCATCCTTGAAAGTAAGTCCCAGAATTACTTACCTGCATTGGACAGAAATTCAGATACTCCGTAATAATTTCTAACAAGAAATCAGGATTTAGCTTCTCAAAATACTGTATGCCAAGAGGTAAATCTTCTAAGTGTGAAAAATGAGTGTCCAGGACATCATTTAACAAATTTATAACTTCTTCTTGATGCTTATTTTTCTTCATAGCAAGAACTGCATATAAATAGGTTAATTCCTAGAAAATGTGATTTTCATAAATTATTCTATTCAGTTACATAGCTTTTTCTACTTATATTTCAAAAACATATGAAGTATTATTTATGTGTAGTTATTTGTTCAAACTTAAGATTAGCTTATATTGACTTTTAGAATTATTGAGAAGAATGTTTAAAGTGTAGTTTTACAAAGGGGTAAATTAACAAATGCAATTATATATTGAAATTGGTATATGGTAGTTTTTAGAGCAATTACTATATAAGAGCACTGACTTAAAATTGCATATTTTATAAAGAGCTGAGATCTACATCTGATAAAATGTCATACCGCAGATTTCCCAATGGATTGCTGAATTTCACTGAAGAATTCTAGCTGCTGATCTGCATCCTGTAATTGCCCTTCTATTAACTGACATCGGATAAACCCTAAAACCAAACAGGACAAAAATAGCCAAAGCTCACATCAATTAAGGCATATACACTATAGCAAAACTACATTAACAAAACAGTTTTTTATTACCACATAATTTTAAAGAAGACTAAAAAAAAAAAAGATAGAGAAGAGTGAAAGTAAAATGGGTTATCTTATATATATATATATAAAATAATTTATTACAGAATTTATAACTTGTAGAAACTACTTTATAAATATCTATTCTCTCAAGTTTTTTGAAAGCATATTTTATTCTTAAAGATATTTGACATTTTCTGCTGTGGATAGTGCAAAACAACTTCATTTTAGAAACCATGAAAAAAATACATATATATATGTATATATATATAAATGATAACCACTTAAAGCAATTTTTGCTTGCATCTATATTAGAAGCATTTATAGAGATACCCATCATACCAACTAGTGCAGAGATACTAGTCTCCTCAAGTGTCATGGCAGTCTTATACCACTTCAGTGCCTCTTTAACTTTTCCTTGTAGAATCATTTGGTATCCAAGTTCTGTAGCAAATTCCGACTGTTGAGGAGCTAAACTAAAAGCTCTTTCTAGTAATGTTTGACTTTTTTGAAGTATGGGTTGACTACGTCCACACTGAAAAAAAAAAAGTTAGACCAGAAGTCAAACATTTCTACTCAGATTGAAGGATTTTATATACACACACAGTACTGGTACTTCACAGGAATGAAGAAAAAGGAAGAAAATTATTTAGTAATCTTCCCTATTAACTATCCAGACAATATATCAAGAAACAGTTTTTGATCTATGAAAGTTTATATATCCCAGGGGTTGGGGTGTAGTTGAGTGGCATAGCACTTGCTTAGCATAAACAAGTTCCTGACTGGATCCCCAGCACTGAAGGGGAGGGGGGAGAACTTACATAATCTACTGAATAGTACTTTTATAAAACAGTTGTTTTAATAGTATACTTCCAAGCCAAGCATGGTGGGCACACTTGTAATCCCAGTACTTGGGAGGCTGAGACACGAGGATTCCAAGTTTGCGGCCAGCCTCAGCTACTTAAAGAGGCCCCTCTGCAACTTAGTGAGACCCTGTTTCAAAATAAATAAAAAATAGGGCTGGGGGTGTAGCTCAGAGATAGAATGCCCCTGGGTTCCATCCCCAGTACTGCAAACAAACAAACAAAAAACAAAAAAGTATACTTCCAATGATGTATGCACAAACATTTTAGAACTCCTTTTCAAACTGTCTCATGAATATTTTACAAATTAGACAAGAATATAATTATTTTAAAGATACATGTTTTTTAAATAAAAAAATAGAATTAGGATTTATTTCCCCCTAAATATAAGCAATGCTGTCAGTGAAAATATTTTAAAAGATCATAACTTAGAATATTCTTGAAAACTACAAAAAATTTTTAAGAAATGGTAATGTTGTTAAAGTACATAGCTTTTGAAGACAAAACTTTTTTTTTTTTTGCAGTATTGGGGATAGAACTCAGGCTCATTCTACCTCTGAGCTATAGCCCCAGCCGTATTTCATTCTTTATTTTGAAACAGGGTCTCACTAAGTTGCAAAGGGCCTTACTAAGTAGCTGAGGCTGGCCGCGAACCTGCAATCCTTCTGTCTCAGTCTCCCAAGTACTGAGATTACAAGTTTGCTCTACTACCACTCCTGGCTTGACAAGAACTTTTAAAAACAAAATACTTGTTTAAACATTCCAATACATTAAATAATTTTTAAGCTTATTTAAAAAAATGAATCCAAGTAATGTGTCTGGAAGTAAAGCAAATACAAAAGGTAAATATCATCCTTAATTCAAACATGTACTCCTTTCTCCAGGAAGTCTCCCTGAAGGCTTCTTCTAGTTAGAACCATACCTTCTCTGAATCACCTTTCTTAGGAAACATAGCACATATTTAGCCACATCACACTTCCAACCTAGACAAGTGGTCCTCATTGCCTCAACCTTTGTGGCTTATTCCACATACTTTACTACAAGTAACAGCTCTGTACAAAGTAGGCCCTCTTACAGTTCTGCTGAAGGCTATTGTAATCTTATAAAAAAGTTGAGCATTCTGTGGTTCCATGGCATCCAGTGCATTTTCTAGGTTTTCCAGCTTGGCATTAGCCTAAAACAGAAGTAATCCAAATTAATTTTAAAATATACCTAGAAAAAGAACATAATACATGAACATGTGTATTAATAAAATCTTAATACTGAATTTGGCTTGTACAAATTCCTCTTCTAGTAGAATCTTGTATATTTTAAGACATATTAAAAATGTATTTTAAAACCCTCAATAATTATATATAAGAAATTCTTGAGGTCTAGAATATTTCTTTAATATTTGTTATTTAACAGAAATCTCTGGATGGATAAAGACATCATGATATTTAATTAACTGCACATGACAAGCTCTCCATCATTAATTCAAAACACAAATGAAATATGAATGAGAACATATTTATGAACATTATATGAGATCAGTTCTTATATTGTCTATATATATTAGTTTATATTTAAAAATGTTTTCTAGAAAAGAAAAATCACTAAGGTACTTACTATATATATGTATATATGAATATTTAATTATATATAATAATATAACATAATACATAATTATAATACATATATACATATATTTGCAGTGCTGGAAATAGAATCCAGGGTCTTATATATGTTAAACAAACATTCTATCCCTGAGATACATCCCTGGCCCCTAGTAATTTTAATATTTGAGAATTATACTGAAAAGATTCTTCTAGTGTTTAAGGAAGTATTTATAAAAAACTGCCACATGCCGGGCGTGGTGGCGCACGCTTGTAACCCAGCATTCGGGAGGCTGAGACCGGAGGATCCGGGTTCGCGGCCAGCCTCAGCTACTTAGTGAGGCACTCCGCAACTTAGTGAGACTCGGTTTCAAAATAAAGAATAAAATATAGGGCTGGGGGTATAGCTCGGAGGTAGAATGCCCCTGAGTTCAATCCCCAGTACCGCAAAAAAAAAAAAAAAAAAACAAAACAAAACAAACTGCCACATTCACTAAGTTAGTCACATAAAACATGATGCAAATCTAGAACTTTCTATAATACTACTTGTTCCAGATCAGATTTTGGTACTCCATTATCCAGAATACAGCTAATGCAGTCACTACTACAGAAATAGACTCTTTATTCTTCTATAAGGTACAATGAGATTTCATCTTAAACCCACTTCACTTATGCAAACAATTAAGTTGTAAAAATATTACAAATTACACTTTGTATATGCACTCTCTCATCTGCACCATCACTGGTTACATTAATCAAATAGATTTTAGCATAAGAGTTTCAAATTTAAAAAATCTAACATACAGTAATTAATGATTTAAGGAATTTTTTAGGGTAATTTTTAGCATATAATACTTATTGCTTTATTAGATAATACCATAAGATATTTTGCTTTACTAGAAGCTAACCTCTTTATAAAAGTATATTTCTAGTAATCAACTAAAAATACTATGATGAACATTATAAAAATAACTTGAAGTCTCTAATGCATGTTTACGCCTGCATATGGGTGTGCATATTATGATAAATTCTACAATACAACTTACCTTCTCTATGTCCCCCTCCCTACACAAGTAGTAAAGAGCCAGCATCCTTAGCGCTTCCACATTTTGGTTATCTTGAAGCAGCAATCTGCAAGAAAACATTTCAATTAATGCTGAAAGAAACATATACATTTTCTTTTCTTTTAGGGTTTGAGAAATTGGTGGTTTGCTGGTCTCAGTATTCCACTGCTCAAGTAAGTAGTTTGAATTAGTAGAATGACATCTGCATTACTGAAACTTAAAAATGTTTCTGGAATTTAATTTTTAATATGTTTCTAAAAGATGATTAGATTATGTCTGTCTCATGAAATCCTGTGGCAGTCCCAACTAAAGCATTATAACCATGCATAATAGTATATTAGAATTTTAATACACCTTGACCAGGCTAACTTTTTTTTGGTACTAGAGATTGAATCCAGTGGCATTCTACCTCTGAACTACACCCTCAGCCCTTTTTGTTTGAGAATAGGATCTTGCTAAGTTGCTGATGGTCTCACTAAGTTGGTGAGAGTGGCCTCAAACCTTCAATCCTCCTTTCTCAGCAGGTTCAAGGTCAGGGTGTGATAACTTAGTGAGAGTCTCTTTCCAAATAAAAAATAAAAAGGACTTAGAGTGTAGCTCAGAGAACCCCCAGAACCACATACACAAAAAAGTAGATTCCTATATGAGAAAAGAAACCAGAAAATATGAAAAAATATTCTATTAGTAATCAGAACTAAACCAATAGAGAAATAAGTAAAAACTTGGCAAAAATATGGAAAAGCTACAAAAAGTCCTCCAAAATTTCACTCAAGGTTATTGTTGAAAGGAGCTAAGCAGGGCGTGGTGGCTTACGCTTGTAATCCATCCGAATATTCAGCAGGCTGAGACATGAGGATTGCAGGTTCTTGGCCAGCCTTAGCTACTTAGTGAGGCCCTCCACAACTTAGTGAGACCATTTCAAAAATAAAGAATAAAAAATGGGGCTGAGGGTGTAGTTCAGAGGTAGAATGCCCCTGGGTTCAATCCTCAGTACCACAAAATAAAATAATAGATAAATAAATAAATAGGAACTGAACAAAAGACTTTCTCATCACAAAAGGTTTTCTCATCATGACGTGGCACCTTGAATTATTGGTTTAATTTTTTCATCCCTTCCTGAATTTGTCTTTTGCTGAGTAACCAAACAGTTCCTCCAACAAAGCTGGCATGTACTTTACTGCTACTTGGCTAAGGTTTTAGGCATTTTTCTCCTTCTATTTATTTTTGTTTGTTTTTTCATCTTCCAGGAGCGTCAATTTTATTATTATATTCACAAAAAATAGAAATTTATTAAGAACCATCTCAAGGCAGGGGAAGTTTCCCAGGGAAAAGTCTCTGCGGTTCTCCCAGGTAGAGGGGCCCTCTCAACTCCAGGAGGATCCAGATGGCCTCATGACTGCAATCCCTGTGGAGAAGCCCCAGGCAGTTTGCCCTTCCCTCCTGCAGTGGTGTGAGTTCATGCTGGGCTGGCCCACTGTCAGGGTCCACAGAATTGTTATTGTCCCTTTTAGCAGTCTGCTTTCACTGGAGACACTTTGTTGTTAAATAATCTTCAGCACCTCTGCTCCCCTTTCACTGGGGCTACTTGGTTGGATTCAGAGCGAATCTCTAGGGCCAGCGTGCAGTAGCGACATATTCTTATAATAAGGGTACCAGTGAGCCAGTGCCCTCCACACACATGCTTCATCACCAGGTAAATATAGTTGGCAGTATCTATCTGAAACAGCTGGACCACCTTTGGGAGTTCCACAATTTTCATTCTATCCAAAATGGATAGAATGAGAGTGTATACCTGTCCTTAGGACCTTCATGGCCACCTGGTAAGGATATGGCCATCCTGGTAAGGATATGGCAGGCCAGTTTGACCTGGACAGAGGTACCCTCCTAATATCCCTCCAGATCACATGATGGCCCCTGAAGGCATCCTCACAGGGAGAGCTGGCCAAGAGGCCTGGCCTTGCCTCACTACTCTCTCTCTCTCTCTCTCTTAGCACTGTCATTCAAAAGCTGCAACAGCAACTAATGCTAACTACAAAACAAACAAAAAAACCCCAAACCTTTGCTGCACAGAAGCTCTTCAGTTTAATGCAATCCTATGTATTGATCTTCCTTTGAGTTGCTTGTGCTTTTGGGGTCTTGTTGAGAAAGTTTTTACCTGTGCCTTTGTGTTGTAGTGTTGGGCCTATGCCCTCTTCAAGTGGCTGCAAGGTCTCTGGCCTGACTTCCAGGTCTCTGATCCACCTTGAGTTGACTCTTGTGCAGGGTGAGAAAGTGAGGTTTATTTCCATTTTCCTACATATGGCTAACCAGTTTTGCCAACACCATTTGTTAAAGAGGTTATCTTTTTTCCAGTGTATATTTTTGGCTCCTTTGTCAAAAATCAGTTGACTGTAAGTCTGTGGGTCTGTTTCTGGGTCTTCTATTCTGCTCCATTGGTCTATGTGTCTGTTTTTGTGCCAGTACCATGCTGTTTTTATTACTGTGGCTTGGTAGTAGAGTTTGAAGTCAGGTATTATGATACTTCCTACATGGTTCTTGTTGCTAAGAACTACAGAGAGTCTACAGAGTGGGAGAAAATTTTCGCCAGTTACTCTACAGATAGAGGTCTAATATCTAGGATATACAAAGAACTCAAGAAAACAAATAACCCAAACAAAAAATGGGCAAAGGATCTAAATAGACACTTCACAAAAGAAGAAATACATATGGCCAATAAATGTATGAGGAAATGTTCCACATCATTAGCAATCAGAGAGATGCAAATCAAACTACCTTGAGATTCCACCTAATTCCAATCAGAATGGCAATCATAAAAAACAGGAACAACAACAACTGCTGGTGAGGATGTGGAGAAGTGGGAACACTAATACATTGTTGGTGGGATTGCAAACTAGTTCAACCACTTTGGAAAATAGTATGGAGGATCCTCAGACGAATAGGAATGAACCTACTATATGATCCAGCAATACCACTACTGGGTATATACCCAAAAGAATGGAAACCAAACTACCAGACTGACGCATGTGTATCTGTTTATAGCTCCACAATTCACAATAGCCAAACTATGGAAGCAGCCAAGATGTCCATTGACAGATGAATGGATTACAAAACTATGGGATATGTACACAATGGAATTTTACTCAGCTATAAAGAAGAACAAAATCATGTTATTTGCAGGGAAGTGGATGCAGCTGGAAAACATTATGTCAAGTGAGATCAGCCAGTGACAAAGAGTAAAGAAGCCTATGTTCTCCCTAATATGCAGATGCTAGGGAGAAGATGGTGCATAAGAGGGTCTCCAGATGGAAAAGGAAAGACCCTGGATAAACAAAGAAGTTGATTTAACCGAAGGGGATAGACGGGAGGTGGGGGGGCACCCTAATGTACATCAAGGCTACTCTCTAAACCGATCTTGAGAGGCAAGGAGGGTGAGGGAGCGGGGTGGGAATTTGGGGAAGGGGTCAAATGAGAAATGTGGGCACATATGTCATTTTCAATTTATACCTAACAAAGATGTATGCTTACAACATATGAATAATTTAAAAAAATAAATAAATATCAGACCACCAAAAAAAAAAAAAAAAAAAACCCAAACCAACAAAAGTACAACAAAACAACAAACTCAAACAAAATCACACGCACAGAACAAAGCTAAAAGCCCAAACCAACAAATCAGATCCAAAGCCACCAAATCACCAAACAAGCTAAGTTAACTGTATGCCTAATGAGTCAAACCAACAGCAGTGAGGGCCTTATACAGCTGGTGCTTGGGGCTCCCTCACAATAGCTCCTTGTGAAGTCACAGCAAGTGACTCACTTTTGAGCCTCCAGGATCTTTTCCACTTTAATAAGAATAGAAACTCCAGAAGCTTTTTGTTTCTGTGAGTTATGAAGACTGATGAGTACTTGTTTAAACATTAAAATTTGTAGGATGCTTCATGACCTTTCACTTTGAGTCTGAACATCTGTAGTAATTTTTGGCTTTTTAAAAAAATACTTTTATTGGTATATTACAGTCTCAAAGACTTGAAAATCAGACCTGAAATTTCGAAATTACTAGGAGAGGGCATAGGTACAACATTCCAACATATAGGCACAGGTAGAAATTTCCTCAGTAAGACCCCAAAGCTCAAGAAATTAAAACAATTAAAAAATGGGGTGGCATTAAATGAAAAAGTTTCTGTTCATCAAAGGAAACCATCAAAAGTCTAAAGAGAGAGCCTATAAAATGGGAGATCTTTGCCAGCACTCCTCTGATAGAGGCCTAATAAAAGTACTTAAAAGACTTAACATTAAAAAAAAAAAAAAAACCCAATCAAGAAATGGGCAATTGAATTAAATGGACATTTCACAAAAGAATATAAAAGGCCGATAATATATGAAAAAAATGTTTAACATTATTAGCAATCTGGAAAATGCAATTTTAAAAAAATATTATTATTATTATTATTATTATTATTATTATTATTATTATTATTTTTTGTGTGTGTGTGGTACTAGGGATTGAACTCAGGAGCACTCTACCTCCGAGCTATACCCCCAGCCCTATTTTTTATTCTTTATTTTGAAACCAGGTCTTACTAAGTTGCGGAGTGCCTCACTACATAGCTGAGGCTGGCCTCGAACCCAGATATTCTGGTCTCAGCCTCCCGAATGCTGGGATTACAAGCATGCGCCACCACGCCCGGCGGAAATGCAAATTTTTAAAGACCTAATCATATATAAACTCAAGGATGAAATTCCTGTGTGCGTGTGTGTGTGTGTGTGTGTGTGTGTGTGTGTGTGTGTGTGTGTGTTTGTGAGAAGGGAATGAATATTTGGGGGCATTTTACCTTGGAGCTCTACCCCTAGCCCAGCCCTATTTTATTTTCTTTTGAAACAGGACTTCACTAAGTTGCTGAGGGCCTCACTAATTTGCTGAGGCTGGCTTCAAACCTGCGATCTTCTTGTCTCAGCCTCCCAAGTACTGGACTTACAGGTGGGTGCCACCATCCCTGGTTCAAATTCCTTCTTTCAACTCATAATGACTGGTGTCAAAAGGATGGTAGCACTTCACCCATATTGTGATACTATAGCAAAATGCTCTACTCCCTAAGATTGCACAGGGCATATTATTAACATTTATGGGGCCTAAAATAAGGGATTTATCCTCATAATTTCCCCAAAAGGTTCCTCACTGAGTTCTCATCAGAAACCCCGAAATCAGAAGGAAGTAGGTTGATATACTCAAAGTTATGAAAACCACACTTATTTGCCACGAATCCTATAGTTAGCAAAAGGAGGAGAAGGAGGTGAAGGCATTCCCAGATACTTTGGTTTGGGCATTTTTCTTACACTGGCCAATGGAATGTTGGCAAGAGTGACAGTGTGCCAAGCCTAAGTTTCAGAGTCATCCTTGCTGTCACCACAAGAAGCATTTTCCCTGTGTGCGCAGCTGCTGATTTTTGGTTTGAGCCCAGGGAAGAATATCCTGGGAGGTGATCAGTGCCTCACTGCAAAGAGGTGTCACACCCACCCAGCTGGATCTCAGACTTGAAACAGAGAACTGTCAAGCCAGACTGAGATCAGCAGGCCTTAGATAAGCCACACAAGTGTAAGGAGTGAATGCTTATTTCATACTCCTGAGAATTAGAGCTGTTTTATAGCAATAGTTGCTATATGATAGTGCTCAGTTCTGGCTTGAAAAACTTTCCCCCAAAGAATGTATAAATTTAATGCTTAATAAAATACTTAATAGCTTTGCATATTAGTTTATTTAGCTGCAAGCTAGAAATACTAGTAATATATATCTCTTAAGAATGAATGGCCAGGCTATTTGCTGGCTATGTGTTAGGCAGTCTGAGCACTTTAAAATAGTTTATCATTACTGTTGCTGCTATTCTATTCATTCAGGCCAAATAGCTTGGAGTTATCCTCAACTGTCCTTCCTCTTCTCTTCCTAGCTAAAAGATAGCTGACTCTATCACTTCTCATAGCATTTCTACCATGGCCAGCCTGGTTCCCCTCTTTTTTCATTTTTATCTTTTTGGTACTGGGGATTAAAGCAAGGAACATTCTACCTCTGAGCTATACCCCCAGTTCTTTTTATTTTTATTTTGAAATAGGATCTCACTAAGTTGTTGAAGGTCTCGCTAAGGTTGCTGATCCTGGCCTCAACCCTGTGATCCTCCTGCCTCAGCCTCCCAGGTACTAGGATTATAGGTATGCACCACCACACCCAAATCAGTGCTTTTAATTATGGTAACAGCTTGAGAATTGACCTCCCAGCTGTTGCCTTTGCTCCCCTACCAACAGCCTGTGCTCAACACAGCAGAGTGATTCTTTAAAATATAATTCAGTTCATGGTACTCCTCTGCTCAACATATGTTATCAGAAATTCTTACAATGGCCAACAAGGCCCTTTACCACCCAGCACCAGCTCCCTCTTACCCCTTGTCTCTGACCTAAACACCTAATCATCACTCTTATTCCTGCCCATTCCTCAAATACAGGACACATGCTCCAGCCTCAGGACCTTTGCACTTGCTTTTCTTTCTTCCTGCAAAGTCTTCTTCCACATGTCTGCATGGCTTGCTTCCTTACCTTCTCTAGGTCTCCACTCAAATGCCATCCTTTCAGTGAGGTCTTCCTTGATCACATGATAACACTGAATCCCCCGAGACTCTCTATTTCACATTCCAGCTTTATCTTCTCCATATCACTTAAAACTGTCTAACTTACTACATAATATACTTGATTTTTCTACTTAGTTCATGATTCCTCTTAATTCAATATAAGCTTCTTAAAGGCAGATTTTTTTTTTGTTTGTCTAAAGAGTGTCTGTTTCAGAATAGCTACTAGGATATTTATATAAACCAACAATTCAGTTTTAAAAGTAATACAATTTTAGCCAGGCGTGGTGGCACACGTTTATAATCCCAGCATTTGGGAGGCTGAGACCAGAGGATCCAGGTTCTCGGCCAGCCTTAGCTACCTAGTGAGGCACTCCACAACTTAGTAAGACCCTGTTTCAAAATAAAGAATAAAAAATAGGGCTGGGGGTATAGCTCGGAGGTAGAATGCCCCTGAGTTCAATACCCAGTACCACAAAAAAAAAAAAGCAATACAATTTTAAGTATTTTCTCAATTCTATGTTTGGTAAAATCAATTCTATATGGTTTGAAAAAATTAAATTCTATGATGGTATTTTAAAAATCTTTTGACAATAAAACACACACATATATTTTCTTTTTTCTTGTATTTATAATCAGATTCAACAAGTCTCATAACATCTTTTTTTACTTAACCTTTGTGCTGTCTCAACTGTCTGGTCCCAATCCTGCAAGGCTAGTTGTAACTTCATTTTCTTTACAAAAGCAGGAAGGAAGCTTGGAAAGTTCACAATGATCTGGTTCACAGTCTCCAGAGCACCTGAATAATTTTGGCGCATCTCCAGGCACTGTGCCTGATAGGAGAAGAAAAATGAACATTAAAACCATGATAAAGGTTCTTGTAACCCAGTGTAGGCAGAATACTAGTGATTAATAATAATACTAGTGATTTTTATAATGAGAAAAATCAAAACAGAATTTTATCAAAACTATATTTTATTTTATTTGTTAATTTTTTTTAACGGTCCTGGTGATTGAATTCAGGGGCATTCTACCTCTGAGCTATACCCCCAGCCCTATTTTTTTATTCTTTATTTTGAAACAGGGTTTCACTAAGTTGTGGAGTGCCTCACTAGGTAGCTGAGGCTGGCCGAGAACCTGGATCCTCTGGTCTCAGCCTCCCAATTGCTGGGATTACAAGCGTGCGCTACCATGCCCGGCTCAAAACTATATTTTAAAATATCCTGAAAAATAAAAATTTTATATATAAGCAATGTGATTTAAAATATACTTTTAAGTATCTGTGAAATATGATACAATAAAATTTTTAAATATTCTTAGAAATACCATAAAATAAAGAATACTTCTATTTAGAATTTTAAAAATTATCTTTTTACCTGAGTGTAGTGGTGGTGAATGCCTGTAATCCCAGTACTTAAGAGGCTTACTTAGGAGGAGTACTTAGGAGGATTGAAGGTTCATGGCCAGCCTCACAACTTACTGAGGCCCTCAGCAACTTAGCAAAATCTGGTTTCAAAATAAAAAATAAAATAAGGCTGGGGGTGTAGCTCAAAGGTAGAGTGCTCCTGGGTTCCATCCCCAGTACCAACATTCGGAAAAATATTTTCCGAATAGTAAAATATTTACAGTATATTTTTTAAGTAGCATCCAAAACATAAGAGATGCTAGGCATGGTGGTGCACACCTGTTATCCCAGTACTTAGAAGGCTGAGACAGGAGGATTGCAGGTTTGAGGCCAGCCTCACCAATTTAGAAAGATCCTATGTAACTTAACAAGAATAGAACTTGTTTCAAAATAAAAAATAGAGTTGGGGGAATAGCTCAGAGGTAAAATGACCAGGGTTCAATCCTTAGGACATTTCTCCCCACCCCAAAGATTTTATAGATTTCGTATCTCCTTTATATGTATTTATTTATTTGCAGTACTAGGAATTGAATCAGGGACATTCTACCTCCGAGCTATACCCTCAGCCCTATTTTTTATTCATTATTTTGAAACAACTCTCACTAAGTTGCAGAGGGCCCACTAAGTAGCTGAGGCTGGCTATGAACCCAAGATCCTCCTGTCTCAGCCTCCCAAGTACTAGGATTACAAACATGCAACACCACACCCAGCTCTCATATCTCCTTTAAAATTTACTTTCAGGTTAAAGAAGATATGATTTTAAGAAACACGCAAACTATCAAATAACTGTATTTATCTCATTTTTTAATTCTAAGAATTGTCTGAAGGAAATAGAGACAATCACAAAGAAGCACAAAGAAAATATCCAACGAGAATTAAAATATAGTACATCTATTAAGTAAAAATTTAAGTGGCTATTAAAAGTTACTGTGTAAATATACAGATTCATATTTACTGATATGAACAGATGTTATATATGATAGTTCAACTGGTTATTTCCAGCAGTGATATTTAGATGTTACTGTATTTCTTGAGTTCTTTTTTTTTTTTTTTAAACAATGCCCATGTATTACTATGTTAGGAAAAACTAAAGCTATAATATAGTTAGTACATTAAAAACAGATAGCAGAATATATTTGTCACATATCAGTTTTATCCCCCCTACCCCTTTTGCTTCTGGATTTCCTTTAGGGACAAATTTAGTTCTGATATATTTCAGTTAAAAATGAGCCATCGGTTTCAATAGGAGAACTACAATATATACCTGAAATCATTTTGAGATTACATTCTCATGTAATCAAAGAGAAGTATGACAACCATCCAAAGAAGCCAATTATGGCAAAATAAATTAGTTTTTAAATAAATGATAATAATATGAGGTTAGAGTAGATGTTTTTTAAATTTGACGCAAAATAAAATTACACTACAAAGGTTTTGTATGCCCATATATAATATTCTTCTTTAGACCATCATCTTCCATACAAATGTAAAGTAGCATCTTAAACCAAGCTAAATTTGCTGTGTATTTGCTTTAATCATTCCTAGTTGGAATTACGCTAATTCAGTCCTTTTCCTGAATTAACTGAAAAATAAATACATAATTGGAATGGATCTGCTATGGTTGGAATGTTTCTGTCCCCTCCAAAGTCCATGTTGAAATTTAATCTATAATGTGTTGGGAAGTGGGGCCTAATGGTCTTTCTCTGACTACCTCACTTGACATTAAATTCATGCTTCAGCTCTCTTGCTTTACTTGTTTTTCCATTGCATTTTTGCCATCTAACATATTATTTTATTTATTTACTCATTCATTCATTTATTTTTGTTATTGTCCATCTCCTCCAGTAGAATGTAAACCATAGAAACTGAAGGTTTATTTTGCTCAGGGCATCCCCAGTAACTAAAGTGATGCCACACTCATGTAGACACCCGGGAAATGTTTGTTAAAGAAAACAGTGTATCAACCAACAACAACAAATGAAACTGATGTGGGATTCAAGAATTTTGGAAGGCAATTCATTTCTCTAGTTGTGTTCTACACCAATGTCAGTCCCTCTTGGAGTCAGAATGGGCAACAGTATTAGAAAAGTATCATATTTTTTGAATAACTTAGTTTTGTCATGTGTCAAACATGTTATGAATACATTTTAAAGCATGATTTGTTCACCTTAACTCCAACTCACCTTACCCAGCAGAGCAAAAATATCATTTCCATCTTGTAATCCCTCTTCAAAATACCTTAGTGCTTTTTTAGCATAAGGTTCTTTTCCTCTTGTAATATCAAGCCATGCTTTCAAAATCTGTCCCTGTAAAAGGAGAATTCTGATCAGACTTCCATTTTCTTTTGGAAATAAAATAATTGCTGACTTTGGTAATTAGTAACATAAAGGTCTCTTATCAAATAATGTTATGGAAAACTAAAGTCTGTATCATGAAATTTCTTTTGAATTCTTGTAGCTTAGAATCATGAACTAGGATGGGAAAAGAGACATCTTATTTCACATATATTAGAGATCCAGATAATTATGCAGCAATCTTCTTAACTCCTGTGATAGTCCAGGGAATTTCAAATGAATGGATAAATGATCTAAACAATTAAAAACTTAAAAAGTCATGGTGTTTACTTTTAGAAATGTTAGTGAGCCAATGTGTTAGAAGGTTTTAGGCAATGCAATACCCATGAAATTACCAAGGTCACTCCTCACAGACATAGAAAAATTAGTCCTTAAATTCATCTAGTACAACAAAAAGCCCAGGATAGCCAAAGTAGTTCTTAGCAACAAGAACCATGCAGGAGGTATCACAATACTGACTTCAAACTCTACTACAAAGCCACAGTAATAAAAACAGCATGGTACTGGCACAGAAACAGACACATAGACCAATGGCAGAATAGAAGACTCAGAAACAGACCCACGTGCTTATAGTCAATTGATTTTTGACAAAGGAGCAAAAAATATATACTGGAAAAAAGATAACCTCTTTAACAAATAGTGTTGGCAAAACTGGTTAGCCATATGCAGGAAAATAGAAATAAACCCCACTTTCTCACCCTGCACAAGAGTCAACTCCAGGTGGATCAAAGACCTGGAAGTCAGGCCAGAGACCTTGCAGCTACTTAAAGACGGCATAAGCCCAACACTTCAACACATAGGCACAGGTAAAAACTTTCTCAACAAGACCCCAAAAGCACAAGCAACTCAAAGGAAGATCAATACATGGGATTGATTAAACTGAAGAGCTTCTGTGCAGCAAAGGAAACTATCAAGAACCTAAACAGAGAGCCCACAGAGTGGGAGAAGATTTTTTCCAGCTACTCTTCTGATAGAGTACTAATATCTAGGATACAGAGAACTCAAGAAACTCACAGCTAAGAAAACAAATGACCCAATCAAAAAATGGGAAAAGGATTTAAATAGACACCTCACAAAAGAAGAAATACAAATGGCCAATAAATGTATGAGGAAATGTTCCACATCATTAGCAATCAGAGAGATGCAAATCAAAACTACCTTGAGATTTCACCTAACTCCAATCAGAATGGCAATCATAAAAAACACGAACAACAATAAATGCTGGCGAGGGTGTGGAGAAGTGGGAACTCTTATACATTGTTGGTGGGATTGCAAATTAGTGCAACCACTTTGGAAAACAGTATGGAGGATCCTCAGATGAATGGGAATGAACCTACTATATGATCCAGCAATACCACTTTTGGGTATCTACCCAAAAGAATGGAAGCCAAACTGATGCATGTGTATCTATGTTTATAGCTGCACAATTTACAGTTGCCAAACTATGGAAACAGCCAAGATGTCCATTGACAGATGAATGGATTACAAAACTATAGGATATGTATACAATGCAATTTTATTAACCATAAAGAAGAACAAAATCATGTTATTTGCTGGGAAATGGATGCAACTGTAAAACATTATGTTAAGTGAGATTCGTCAGTCACAAAAAGTAAAAAAGCATATGTTCTCCCTAATATGCGGATGCTAGGGAGAAGATGGGGCATAAGAGAAACTCCAGATGAAAAAGGAGAAACCCTAGATAAGCAAAGAAGTTGACTTAACTGAAGGTGATGGGCGGGTGGGGGGGCACCATAATGCACATGATGTACTTTCACAAATATATCAAAGTCAATCACTAAACTGAACTTGAGAAGGAGGAGGGCAAGGGAGTGGGGTGGGAACTGGGGAAGGGGTTAAATGAGATATGTGTGCATCTATGCCTTTATCAGCTTGTAACTAACAAAGATGTATGATTACAATGCACCAATTAATAAAAAAATAGTCTATTTAAAATATCCATTTGTATCAATAAAAATTATATAAATTTTTTTAAAAAAAAGGTTTTAGGATTGGAAAGAAAACAGAAACTATTTTTCTTGTAAGGTCAAATTAAAAAAATTTATAATGTGCTCTTCTATTTTAAAATGTTTAAATTAATTCACAGATTTATGGGCCTTTAACTACAATTATATTTACTTTATGCTATACTTCACCTGAAAATTTAGTTAAGAATATTACCCAAAACTACTACTCCTCACTAGATTAATGTTGTTCAATGGTTACAGCTACTACATCTGTGTGGATGACTCCCAAATCTATATTTCTAGTCCAACATCTTCTCTAAACATCTCTCTTCTTTTTCAAAAGGCTCGCCATCTCTGAAATACAGCACCTCTGAAGACTGCATCTCATCTCAATGGATTCTCTCATTCTGTTAACTGGTCTCTGAATCATCCAGATTTAAAGCTTCAGAGACATCTCAGCTACATGATACCTCATTATCTTTCCCTGACCATTATCAGTTGGCAAGACCTGTGAGTATTTAACAATTCTGAGGTTTGCACTCCCTGTACAATATTTTAGTGTTGTCTCTCAAAATCTTCTAACAGAAAGTACAATCTTGGTTTTTACCCCCACATCTAGTTTCTCCCCAGGCCAGTTCATCCTACAAATCATTGTTAGTCTACTGGATTTACACTCTAATAATATCATTCCCATCATTACAAATCTTCAGTAATCTTGATGTCTATAAATTATATATATATATATATAATATATATATAGGTATCTAATAGTTAAGATCCTTCCATTTGTCCCAATCTACTTCTCCAAGCTTTCCTTCTGTCTTTATCTATGCTTCCTGTGTTCCTATCCTTTGTGTAGTGCTCAGTGTACCCAGAACCAACATGTCTCATTTCCATCTATTATTTCTCAACTGAGAAGTGTCTACTTCAATTTTCCATAATCTTTGCCTTTTGAAAGCATATTCACCTTTTAGATTACAGTTTTGTAAGTGTTAGGAGAATGAGGAAGATATGGTCTCTCCTTAACTTAAAATAGTGTCTAGTAAAAAAGTAAACAAGGAATTAATGCTAGCTATTGCTTTCTTTTATGTTTTAATCAGATCTCTCTCATATTTTTTGTAATTTTTCTGATAAGTTAGGTATGTGCTCTATGCCACTAGTGGGTGACTCATTTATGAAAGCAAAATTTATATGTTCTTTATCTTTGTATTATAAACAGTACAAATAACGGTATCTTGTAACCAGAGCTGCTTAATACAGAGAAAGGAAGGAAAGATTATGAAATAAAAAATGGAGCTGAAGGGAAAAGGGACCGGGAAAAGGGACCAGAAAAAGGGATGGAAGGAACTAGGGAGGAATATTCTCAAAAGTTAATAGCATAAAAATAAGGAACCTTAGAGACTCCCTGCTTTATAATAGAGAAAATATCAAAGTGGTCATTTATAAAGAGTAGAATGAAAAATTACAAAGAACTGAACAATACATACTACTAAGTACATAGTACATAAATAACACAAGCTTCCTTTAATATTACTATTTCAAAATAAGAATAACAGCTACCTCGTTACTACCATCCGACATTTTGATCATTCTGTCAATGTATTCTCTCGCCTTGTCGTGGCGACCAATATGCCATAAAAACAAACCCGCATGGTATAAAGCTTTCTGTCCAGCTGCTTTACGTTGCTCCTTCATTCTGGTATCTGACTCTAGAATAGCTTCTCTATCTGAGAAAGGAAAACAATATTAAATGAAAATTAAATTCTAGATCAAGTGTTTATAATAGGTCACAAGATTAAAAGGGTAGAGAATTTCTTCTTTAGAAATGTAATCCCAGCCGGGCGTGGTGGCGCACGCTTGTAATCCCAGCATTCGGGAGGCTGAAACCGGAGGATCTGGGTTCGCGGCCAGCCTCAGCTATCTAGTGAGTGCAGCCAGCCTCAGCTATCTAGTGAGGCACTCTGCAACTTAGTTAGACCCGGTTTCAAAATAAAAAGTAAAAAATAGGGCTGGGGGTATAGCTTGGAGGTAGAATGCCCCTGAGTTCAATCCCCAGTACTGCAAAAAAGAAAAAAAAAAAAAAAAAAGAAA
>PVLC010009158.1:0-54205 GCA_004027655.1 Graphiurus murinus | reverse complement strand
AGCCTCAGCTACCTAGTGAGGCACTCCGCAACTTAGTGAGACTCGGTTTCAAAATAAAGAATAAAAAATAGGGCTGGGGGTATAGCTCGGAGGTAGAATGCCCCTGAGTTCCATTCCCAGTACCGCAAAAAAAAAAAAAAAAAAAGAAAACTGAGAAACTTAGAAGTATATCTGTAAATGTGAAGTTCTAGGATAGAGCCTTAAAAACTATAAATAAAATTTCACAATACTAAGAAAACTCAACATGTTCACATTTTAAAATGTAGAGTAAGCACGTTTGTAATCCCAGTACTTGGGAGGCTGAGACAGGAGGATCCAGGTTTGCGGCCAGCCTCAGCTACTTAGGTTCTCCGCAACTTAGTGAGAACCTGTTTCAAAATAAAGAATAAAAAAAAGGACTAGGGGTATAACTCAGAGGTAGAATGCCCCTGGGTTTAATCCCCTGTACTGAAAAAAAAAAATGTACTTTTAAAGAATAGGAACTGGGCATGGTAGCACATACCTGTAATCCCAATAGTTGGGAGGCTGAGACAGGAGGATCACAGGTTCAAGATTAACCTTAGCAATTTAGCAAGACTCTAGCAACCTAGCAAGACCTAGCAGGACTGTTTCAAAACAAAAAATAAAAAAGGGCTGGAGGTGTATCTTGGAGGTAGAACACTCCTGGTTCAGTCCTCAGTGCCACACATTAAAAAAAAGAAAAAGAAAAAAGGAAGTTTATTATAATAAAATCTCATATTTTGTTGAGTATAAGCACTGGGTCATTAACATAAGTAGTTTTTGCATTTTTTTAAAATTTAAACTCCACAACCATCGTCAAACCTCATACTGATAAGGAAATGAAGGTCCAAACAGGTGAAATCATGCCCAATATCCCATAGCTAAATAATAAATCATATAGGCAGGCCACTTAAATTTTGAACCTCAACAAAATCCCTTCAAAATATTAACAGATTGACTTAAAATATAATACCACATATTTAGCAATGCCAATTAAAGAACAAGGGCATATATAACTGATTAGTATGGTTTCCCGCTCATATACCAGATGATAGGAAGTTTTTAAGCAAAGTCTGAAGCCTAATGGCCTAACTAGCCTAACTATGTCTAAGGCTTAGGCCTAATTTTTTTTTTTTTTTTTTTGTACTGGGGAATGAACCCAGGGGCATTCTACCTCCAAGCTACATCTCCAGCCCTATTTTTATTCTTTATTTTGAAACAGGGTCTCACGAAGTAGCTGAAGCTGGCTGTAAACCCGGATCCTCCAGTCTCAGCCTCCCAAATGCTGGGATTACAAGTGTGTGCCATCACGGCCAGCTCTAATTATTTTTCATATCCTATCTTGACTACTTACTATAATTTATACTTTTACTATCCTGTGCTTATTGTAAATCTTCTCATTCAGTTCTTTTCATGTTCAGAAGTCTGAATGAGCAAAATTGAGACCAGTGAAGAAAGAAGATTGTTTCTCAATTAATAGTCTTTATGTTGCCACTTTTATCATGAATCTCCTAACAAGAGATTATATAATCAGATCTAATTAGTATCACAAACAACTGTATTTTTATAACTTGGGTCCTTGATTTTACATGCAGTGGCATCTGAAGATTAAAAAAAAAAAAGATGCTATATCCTTGTAAAAGAAATTAAGTTACATAACAACACCACTGATACATGAAATAGCCAAGCATAGTGGCATTCCTGTAGTCCCAGCTACTTGTAAGGCTGAAATGGGAGGATCATTTCAACCTGAGTTCAAGACCAGCCTGGTCAACATAGCTGTACCCCATCTCAAAAAAAAAAAAAAAAAAAAAATGTCTGATAAAAACATGTTTAGACCAAAATTCGCTAGGCAACTATGAAAACAAATCTTTTTTGAATTCAAGTTATGAATAAATAATGGAACTTCTGCAAGTCAAACATCATGTTATATAGCACTTAAGGCACACATTAAACACCTAAGGAATCAAACATTTGTGATTGTGATAATACCTGAAGTAAAAATGACCTTTATATGTGCATGGATGTCTTTACCTGTACTAGCTTGTACCCAACAAAAATGTGTGATTAACCCTGTTGTACCCAAGAAATGTATAAAAATCCATGCTAAAAAAAATAAAAAATAAAGTTCAAAAAAAAAAAAAGGAATGTTTAAAAAAAAAAAAAAGCTTTCATAGAACATCTAGAAAAAAAAAAGAAAAACTCAGATTGTTACTCTTTCCTATTCTACGGTTTTAAATTATAAAATTTGAAAACTATTAGCTGTGTGTGGTGGCACAAACATGTAAGCCTAGTAAACTCTAATTTCATAGTATTGGAGAAAATGGTACACTTATTTCTCTAAACTATTTTAAAACTTTCAAATAATCTGTCAGACAAACCACTTTTTCCAGATCCTATATAAACTGCAACTTATAGTCTATTTAATTATAAATACTGAATTAGTATAGTTTAAATAAAAATCTTACTATCTTTACAGTACTAAGTCAAAAACAGAATCATTACATTTAGAAGGCCTATTTTTATTTTTATTATTTTTCATTTTTTGTGGTACTAGATATTGAGCCCAGGGGCATTTTTCCTCCAAGCTACACCCCAGCCCTATTTTATTTTATTTTATTTTGAAAGAGGGTCTCACTAGGTTGGTGAGAGTCTCACTACTTGCTGAGGCTGTCCTTCGGTCCTACTGTCTCAGTATTGGATTACAAGCATGCACTACCACGCTTGGCTCTATTTTCATTTTAAAATACTATCTTAACCATTCATGCTATGTTGCCCTCAAAATCATTTACTCTCTAATTTTCTAAATGGATACTTATTAAGCACTACCATGAATTTGCTGTTGAATTGCATCACTGTCTTTTATCCGAACCGCACAGAACTAGTTCATGGTACAAGTAATTAAGATATTACACAGTTTGAGGGAGCATCCTTATAAATGCTTTATGGAAAGAGAGTAACAATTCCTTTATGTCAACAATCTCACTATGCTAAATTTTGACCATCTTTGTCAAATCCAGAAATAATTCAATTAAAATGTTACTTATTTTAAATACGTTTATAGTAGCTTTTAAAAACTCTCTGTCCCCACATACAGTTAATACTTCTGGATAACTCACATTCCCTTCTCAGTATTCTCATTTCTATCACATTTTTTTTCCTTTAAAGTGAGCACATTTATTGTATTTGGTTTCTTTTCTTTCTACTCGTTTAGATTAGCATTTTAATAATCTTTTAAGCAATGCTGTTGAAATAAGCTATATGAAACTAAAGTAAATTCCCTAAGTCAAATGTTTTTTCAAAGCGAGATCATTTTTCCTAGACCTATTTACTAAAAAATCCATGCAAAGCAAGCTCCACAAATGGTAAACAACTACAGAAAATCAGAAGCTTAAAAATAAAGCCATTAAGAATACTTCATTACACACCTTCTCTGTGATGCCCTTTGTTTCCACTGAAAACCATACTGGAATCTTATTATTAAAAAAGTGGCCTTCTGGCTGTCAATAGCTATACTGTCAGTAACTGAAGGATCCAGATGTCTGCAGTGGTTAAAACAAATGCTCGGCGTTGGGTGCTATTCCGCTTTCCCCGGAGTAAGGTTTTCACAAAGGCAGCAGAGTAAGAGCCCACATAGCAACAGCACTCACAGCTGATTGGACAGAGGGTGTGCTCAACCTCCCGGGCTCACTAGTCCACTACAGCTTCCTGTCTACTTGGCAGCACTGTCATGTTTTCTTTGCTCTTCTTACGAACTCAGCTGTGTTTAGGCAACTTGAAAGGAAAGAATAGTAGACTGATAATGACAAAGTAGTCTAGCATGAGCCCTGAAAACATTTATAGTTGCTTTAAAAACACGTATTAAGACAAAAATTTATTTCAGTTAGTGTTTCACATAAAACTGAGGACAAAGAAGGGTAGTGAAAGAAATCAAGTAAATCTGGTTCTTAAGTGAAAATTATTGAAAATGTAGGAATATAAAAATTTACAACAATCAGAATAAAGTGTCAACCTCTGTCTACCTAGAACAATGGATTACGACAAACTTCACAAATTCCTAGAAAAGCACAACCAGTTAGATATTTAAAATGGGATAGGGCCTGAAATACTACCTCCTCAAAGGACTGCCTTTTAAGGCAAGAAAAACAGATTAACAGACTAATTGGGAAAAGATATGAAAGGGAAACAATCAGTTTCTTAGCAAACTTTGACAAAACTTAGCAAAATATTTGCAGTAAATGTCTTTTATTACCTAAAATAAGTAGCTTAAATTCATTTACTTTTCTTAAAATTACCTAGAAGCTGGGCATGGTGATGCATGTTTGTAATACTAGTACTTGGGAGGTTGAGACAGGATGATTGCAACCTTAGCAACTTATCGTGACCCTGTTTCCAAATAAAAAATAAAATAGGGCTGGGGGGAGTGTATGTTGGAGGTAGAAGGCCCCTGGGTTCAATCCCCAGAATAATAATAATAATAATAATAATAATAATAATAATAATAATAATGAAGTGAAATAAAATTACCTAGAGATATGAAGGTATAGTTTTTGGTTTTGTGTGTGTGTGTGTGTGTGTGTGTGTGTGTGTGTGTGTGTGTGTGTTTTTACAGTTTCAAGTAATGGACTTTGGTATACCAGTCCAAATTATCTCCACAAACTTTAACAATAAGAAAAGTCTTTCCTAAACTTAAAAAGCCATTTGGAAGAGTCAATGCAGGTAGGAGGGGACAAACAGATATGAAGGAACAGAAAAGTTTCTCATTTCATAAATATTTCCCCTAAATATCACATCAACCAGAAGAGTAGGTTTCAAACTTATAAAGCAATGAGGGTGTTTTAGTTGCAGTCTTAAAATAAAATGCATTATCAGTGGTAGCTCTAGGATTTCTACAGAGGAAAGGTCTGTGGGAGTAGGCTAAGGCTGCAGCAGACACATGCTGTTTATTACTCAGATCTTTGTTTATCTGGAGTGTCTTGGGTGGGAGGAAGTGCAGGATGATGGAAATGCTGGCACTAGTAAAGCACCCCATGAACACCATAAGGCTATTTTTAAATGAGAGGCCACAAACAGTGCTGCAGTTTCATAACAGCCCCAGAATACACACAACCCCTGAAGATTCCAAGATCTCTGGAGTTCTTCCATACACAAGTAAATGTAACCTGAAGAATTAAATCTTATTATTACGTTCAGGAAAGAACCTCATCCTGGCTCTACAATTAGCCAGAGGGAGAGCTCCCAAACCCTGCTGAGAAACAACAAAAAGGAAAGCATGTTTGGAAACACAATAACCCTGTGAGGTAGGTTAACTCAGAGAAAGACCAATATCTTAGAAAGCAAGGTTTTTGGTGTCAGGTCAAACTGGGTTCACAACATGAATCTGCCACTTATTAGCTATATATAAAATTACTATATATAAAATTACTAGGAGACCATATATAAAATTACTAGGAGACCACTAGGAGACTGTTTCCCCCTCTGTAAAACTTTCCCTGATCCAAGACTAATCTCAGGACCCCTGTACTTTTTTCTTACTGCTTGGCTCAGAGAATATTAAACAATTTCTTACAAAATAACCGGTTTAATGAGTCTTTACCACCACATTGTAAGTGCTTTAAATGGTAATGCCACATCTGTCTACTTAATTGTTTGCCTAGCAACATACTTGATTTATATCCTATGTACTATTTGATTTAACAACCATCATAGGTGAATACAATAAGTAACATTGTCTTCTTTGCTCAAATAAGGAAATAAGCTCTAAAAGTTTATTAATTCAAGTTAAAGAGAATGCATTTTTAAAAAAACATTTGATTTAATGAATTTATGTTTCAAAATTATCTTTTTCCTATCATCCAAAAATGGAAGAATAAACCAGGGACAGTGGTTCATGCCTATAATTCCAGCTACTTGGGAGACTGAGGCAGGAGGATTGCAGGCTCAAGGCCAGCCTGGGTAACTTAAGCGAACTCCTGTCTCAAAATAAAAAGGGTAGGTATGTACTCAGTGGCAGAATGCCCCTGGGTTCAATCCCCAATAAAAAAAAAAAAAAAGTATGTGTGTGTGTGGAGAATAGAACTATTTCTTTTTGTTTATAATCCTCAATCTTCTTAAGACTAATGCTATCATATGTCTGTTAATATAAAGCTATTAATATCATAAAGAGAATTTATAGAAAAATACTAAGCTTATTTTAGTCGGAATATTTAATTATAAATGAATAAAATATAATATAAGAAATGTGCTCCCTTAAAAAATAAAATTCAGCAAGGTATGGTGGCACATGCTTGTAGTCCCAGTGCTTGGGAGGCTGAGACAGGAAGATCACGGGTTCAAGAACAGCCTCAGAAAGCACTTTCCTATAGAAAAGAAAAAAATGAAAAGATAAAAAAAAAAAAGAAAGTAGTGAAACTTTTATCAACCTAGTGAGATCCTGTTTTAAACAAAAATAAAGCAGGGCTGGGGTATAGCTCAGAGAATGCCTCTGTGCTCAATCCCCAGTGTCTCTGTCTGTCTGTCTGTCTGTCTCTCTCTCTCTCTCTCTCTCTCTCTCTCTCTCTCTCTCTCTCACACACACACACACACACACACACAGAGAGAGAGAAAAATTCAGCTGAGAGAATTTTATTTAGTGAAATGCTTCCTCTGTATTGCTAGTTTTCCAGTTAATTTCTGAATGCATTTTATATATTTCTGATGCAGGCTTACTTCCCTCTGACTTGTTAATCCTAGTTAACAAAGTATAATGGGTATACTATAAAATAATGGTATATTATCTACTTTGTAAATCTTGAAAGTCTACAAACTAATAGTTTGAATAATAGGAAATTCGACACAAATGTTAGTCCCAGGTTCTCAACTTTCAGCCCCCCAACCACAACAAACCCCTTTCCCCTTGGTCCCCACCTAGTATATGCTCTCCAAATGGGGACCAGTTTAAGAAGTTACTCATATTATCCTAATGTAAAGAAATAGAAATGCAGACCTTCCATAAGAGGTTTTTTTGTTTGTTGGTTTTTTGGTTTTTTTCGGTACTGGGGATTGAACCCAGGGGCATCCTACCTCCGAGCTACAGCCCCAGCCCTATTGTTTATTCTTTAGTTTGAAACAGGGTCTCACTAAGTTGCGGAGAGCCTCACTAAATAGCTGAGGCTGGCCGAGAATCCGGAGCCTCCAGTCTCAGCCTCCCAAGTATTGGGATTACAAGTATGTGCCACCATGCCCAGCTCCATAAGTTTTTAAACCTACATATTCCAAATATAAAATGGAAAAGTTTTAGAAATCAACGGTTTCAGATCATCTATGCTTTCTGCTATCAGAAACAACTGAGATCTATCTACTGATAGTAAAATACCATAGATAAATACTATCTTTGCTACTTTCTAAGCAAAAAGAAATATTGCTGGTAAAACAAAATTTCTTGAAATAATGATTAAAAAATGGCTACATATATTAAATAGCTACTATGTACATATATATTAAGTAGCCACTATATACTGGCCAGGCCTAAAGCTAATACCTTTACATACCATTGGAATCTCTGACCCTCAGGTAGTTGTTATCCCCACACATGAGAATAATTGGCTTGCTATTTTCCCAAGTAACCGAAATCAAACAGTCAAAGCCAGGATTAAGTCTTCTTGAATCTAATGTATGTTCTTAACCACTATCTTTCCTTTAACAATTCTTTTCTTTACATTCATTTCCATAAGAAAAATATGGCATCACAGAAGAATAAAGTTTACATACAGAAATCTCACATTCACATTTTCCAAGTATTACTCAGTCAAAAATCACCATTAGAGCCTCATTATATACATCAAAACTATCATTAATACACTACTTATAACACAGAAAAACTGGACTTGACTGTTGAATAGGAAGCCTGGCAGTAGGTATAGTACGTCATGAGGACAACAATAAAAGACTCAATCCATAAAGCTTCACTACTTCATGAACAAACATCACTTACATAATCCAAAAGAAAGTGAATGGAAATAGAAAAGGACACTGAACCTGGAACCGTAGATCTGAGTTCTGGTCCAAACTATTTCTAACCATTTTTGTGATCTTAAGCACTTCTTTGAAATCCCTCATTCCTTTTTAACTACAATGTTAGTATGTTGTAAGGGTCAAAAAGGACAGGATAAACTTGTTTTGGAAGCAGCAATGTGCTATACAAATAGGATACAGCCATCCCTGATGGTCTTCTTAGGGGTAGGAGGGAAGTCCAGATGTGGCAGCATAATATGGTTGGTCCTACAAAATCCAATCTCATTACTGGAAAGATCTTTGAAAACAGCAAAACAGAATGGAGAAGAGCCAGGTAGTCTAGGGGTTCAAGTTATTTCCATTTATAAGCTATGTTATCAAATTAACCTCTCTGAGCCTATTTCTTCATCTGAAAGATGGGAGTAATAATTTCTCTAAGTGCTATAAAACCACCTAGCTCAGTACTTGGCCCTGAGATCATTTAGGTTTCTTCTTAGGCTGGTAAGTGTAGCTCAGTAGTAGAACACTCCCCTAGCATGTTCAAGGCCTTGGGTTGGATCCCCGGTACCGCAAAAAAAAATTTTCTGTTTTCCTTTGCATACATCAGGTCTACATTATAATAAAGGATCTCTCACATGCACGTGTGTACACACACACACACACACACACACACACACACACACACACACACACAACAGGCAATATATTAACAGTAGCCCACATTAATAACAATGGGGTGAAACTTAAATCTCCACTAACAAAGATTTCTATAACATTCCTATTTTTAAAAGTTCCTTAAATAGTGTCACATTTAATAGCTCAATAGTTTGCAAGAGAGACTATAGGAGAGCTAAAATTCCACACTATAAAAAGCTGTGTGAAATAGGAGGTTTATAACTTCATTAGAACAGATTTATTATTAAAAAACAAAATGTGATGTTGTTAGATGAGTATAGGGATAAATTAAGCTTCAGGTTACATTAACTTTCACTTGCATGGAGATTTCTAGCAATCATATTTGTTGAGAGGATTACCCAGTGATTTCTTTTCATTATGACATGGTAGAAATAAGTCAACTGGCCTAAGAGCAGCCCCTAAATACTGGGTTTTAAAAAGCTAAAACATATTCTTAAAATTAAATTATTAAAAATCATAGACTTAATTAGAATTTTCATCTTTCAAAAGATTTTGGATTATGATGACCTAGATTAGTTCCAGGAGCAGCACCCTCAGAGTCTTGTTTACAAAATCTAAGATCTTGGAGAGAAGAAAATGTTCTAGCCTATTTTTTGGCATCATTCATACTACATTGTTTAAAATGAGCTAGAACAAGAGTTATTTATAATCTAAGCTCCTGGACAAACACTTTGTCCAATAATATCTTATGCACATATTTAATCAGCTTTAATAAGCATCAAGATCAGGCATAAGAATTCATTTGCAATATCCTATAGTAATTGGTCTGTGTAGGCTGATAACATCATTATTACATAAAATGTGTGTCAAGGTAAACATGGACTTACCTTTACTCTTACTTCTTTAAAGACATGTTCAGGCAGGCATGGTAATGCATGCTTGTAATCCCAGTACTTTGGAGGCTGAGACAGGAGTATCACAGGTTCATGGCCAGCCTAGGCAACTTAGTGAGGCCATCTGCAACTTAGTAAAACCAATTCAAAATAAATAAAATAGAGCTGAGGGTATAGCTCAGAGGTAGCAAGCCCCTGACTCCAATCCCCAATACCTCCCCCACCCCCACAGACATGTGACATGTTCTGGGATATTGTTAATGTCTTGCTATATTATATGATAAAGAATGCAATGGTCAGTTTAATCTTAAAGATCTAGAACCAATTGTGAATTTTTATACTAATAAATTGATGTTTTACTAAAAATTGTTTCCATGGAGGAGATCACGGATCTCATATTTATTTGTCATTTGTTTGTTTTTGTTTTTTGGTACTGAGAATTGAACCTAGGAGCTTTCTACCTCTGAGTCACACCCCCAACCCTTTTTATTTTGAAACAGGATCTTGCTAAGTTGCTGGGAGTCTCGCTAAGTTTCTGAGGCCTCAAACTTGCAATCCTCCTGTCTCAGCCTCCCAAGTGCTAGGATTACAGGCCTGTGCCACTGGTTTTTGTTTGTTTTTTAGCTGCACTACCTGGAGGGGGGAAATCAGTAAGACCTCCTAAATTGAGCACCTCAATTGAAGCCTGTACTTACTGAGAATACACTTCCATTTCTCATTCTCAAAAACAAAACATCTAATACACACGCCCTCCTGTCATATTCAAGCCAATAGTATTTGAGACTAACACAAAAAGAAAAGGAAAGTAAAAAATAGGAGTTCTGTAGACCATTTGATAATTCTTCCTTTTACCCCTACCTCTTTCCAAATAGCATAGGGCAACCTGTTTCTGATTTGTCTGCTGACTCAGAAATAAAGGGCTTTTTTTTTTTTTAACTAAAAGTTCCTAAAGACAGAGACCATGTTAGTTCTTGCTCGTCCTAGTATTTCTAGCACAAATGTACCAGGAACTGAGAAGGTGCTCTATGAGTATGTTCCAGAAGACAAGGAAAAGGGTCCAAATGTCTAAAGTTTTATTATCTCTAGCAATAAATTTTAAAACTGTTAAGTCATATTTAACCAATATAACTATATAATCACTAATTTAAAAATTTATTGCAGAATAATTGTTTATAAGAATTCACTTTACTTTGTTTTGTTTTTGTGGTACTGGGGATTGAACCCAGGAGCATGCTACCTCCGAGCTACACCCCAGCCCTAATTTGATTCCTTACTTTTTGTTGTTGTTGTTTTTGTGGTACTGGGGATTAAACCCAGGGGCATTCCACCTCCAACTACACCCCCAGCCCTATTTTTATATTCTTTATCTTGAAACAGGGTCTCACTAAGTTGCAGAGGGTCTCACTAAGTAGCTGGCCATGAACCTGTGATCCTCCAGTCTCAGCCTCCCAAGTACTGGGATTACAAGCGTGCTCCACCACACCCGGCTCTTGATCCTTATTTTGAAACAGGGCCTCACTATGTAGCTGAGGCTGGCCAGGAACCTGCAATCCTCCTATCTCAGCCTCTCAAGTACTGAGATTACAAGTGTATGCCACCACACCTGGCTTAGAATTCACATTACTTTGAATAAGAACATTCTGTCAAAAATATATGTGTTCAATAAAATATTTTAGAAATGGATCATTTCTGAAACAAAATGGGAATTTTTGTGCTTTGTACTAAATCAACACAGCCAGTCACAGAAAGTGAAGGGTCATGTTTTCTCTCATATAAGAGGGACTTTAAATAATGGAAGAGAAGCTCCAGTGGAGCAAGGGAGGTGGTCTAGGGGAGGGGGGAGAGAGGGAGAATTAATGAAGGAATCACTTCCACTAACAGTACGCACATATGTGAGGATACCAATGCCAATTTCAATGCTCTGTATAGGGAAGGGGAGATGGGGAGGGAGCTAGGGGAAAGCTCACCAAGTGCTGTGTGCATATATGTCACTATCACTAGGAACTGCATTATAATGCGTCTCGACTATAATACACCAATAAAAGTACAAAAAATACGCATTCTATCTTGCCAATCTCTTTATTTTATATAAAGGTCCACATAAATTATAAAGTTAAATATAATATCCTACAAAACACAACTGGGGCAAACTGTCTATATTTATGCTATCTAAGTACAAAATGAAAGAGAAGTTAATGGAAGACAAGATTTGAGTGCACTAGCAGGACAACAAAATGACCAGTACAGTGTCCATAAAATTCACTATCCAAAGAGTGACAAATTTAGAAAGAAGGAAGACAATTATGAAATAGGACTGGACAAAGGGGCAACAGGCATAAAGCAGGACCATTCCAGGTAGCATTTAATTCATACTATCTCCCTAATACAATTTGAACTGAATACAGTTAGAGATACAAAAGTAAAAAACCAAATACAGTAATTTTTTGTGAAATTTTATTTTGTAAAATTCAGTAGGAATTCAAATATAAAATTTATAGCTGGGCGTGATGGCGCACACTTGTAATCCCAGCTTTTGGGAGGCTGAGACTGGAGGATCCAGGTTCGTGGCCAGCCTCAGCTACCTAGTGAGGCCTTCTACAACTTAGGGAGACCCTGTTTCAAAACAAAGAATGAAAAATAGGGCTGTGGGTATAGCTTGGAGGTAGAATGCCCCTGAGTTCAATCCCCAATACCGCAAATAAATAAATAAAATAAAATTTATAAAATCTTAGAAGGTATTATTTGGGGTTGGGGATGTAGCTCAGTGGTAGAGCACTTGCCTAGCATGCACGAGGCTCTAGGTTTGATCTCCAACACTGCAAAACAAAATCCAAGAACTTATTATTTGAAATACTTTATAAATGTGTGCCAATTTTTTCAAATTGTCCTCTAAAAAAAAAAAAAAGGTACCACATACAACTTACTCCATCTACATTCTAGCTTATTCATATCTGAAGGGAGAGGAAAGAAAGTCCTCACCCACAAGGTACTGGCAGTTATTAAACAACCAATAGGCACCTAAATGGTCTGATGTATGTCTGTGCATTTATGTGGTACTGGGGATTGAATCCAGGAGCATTCTACCTCTAAGCTACACTCCCAGACCTATTTTATTTTTTATTTTGAAACAGAGTCTCATTGTGTTGCTGAGGGTCTTGCTAAATTGCTAAGGCTGACCTTGAACTTGCAATCCTCCTGTCTTAGCCTCCCAAGTACTGAGATTACAGGTGTGTGCCACCATACCCAGCTAATTAAATACTTTTTAAAACATCTTACAAAAGCCAATTCTGTGCCAAGCACTGTGACAGGTGTAAGAGATGCAGCAGGGAACAGTCAACGGTATTTCCCTGCCTTTGGAAAATAAACTCTAGTGAAAAATACAGTCTAAATTCAGATCAAGGAAACAAAGAGAAGTACAAATTATGGTATAGTGCCTGGTCTTCTTTCAGTTCCTAGTGCATGCCAGTCTCTACATTCAGGACCTTTGCACATCAATACTCCCTTGGCTTGGAATGTTCTTCCCCTCACTTTTTACACAGCTAGCTCCTTTTCCTTTGGCTCAGAGGTTTTATTAACCATCCCCAGAAAGGAGGGTCAGGCTCTCTCCTAGTTTTTGTAGGTTTTTTTTCAGAGCACTTGGAATATGTGCTTATCTTACTTATTGAGAAGAGATGCTAATATATTAACAATAACAATACACAACATTAATTGAATATATGGCTTACTTCATTTGAACATTACAGCAGCCGTTTTAAGTAGGGGCTAGAGGTAGTACAATATTGAAAAGAGTAGACTAGTAGGAAATTGTAAAAATGAGACTCATACTCTAAGAACCTTTCCAACTCTGATTTCTAGCAAAAGAATAATTTTGAAGAGTAATTCCAGAATAACAAAAGTATTTTCGTGTCCTGAGCTCCTCATAATGGGATTTAGTCTATACCCACTATGTGTGAGGTTTACATTTTTAGTCATTCAGAGTACTTTGGTAGATAACTGAACTCTGCACCATAAATTACAAGAAAGGGCACATGCCAAGGTTAGGCTACAACCTCCTGGACTACAGAGGCATGCCTCCAAGACCAACATTTGATCGACACAATCCTTACTAAGACTATACTTCCTCAGAGGCATAGGTATGTACCTTACCCCAACTTCTGAGTAGGAAGTATGCCTACATAAGGACTCCCATGCCCAGACACACAATATTTAAGAAAGCAGTTATGAATGCTAGAATATTAGATCTAGAAGGAATCTCGAAAATAATCTCATCTAATAGATGGACCAAATAATCTCATCTAATAGATGGGCATAATGATGGTCAAAGAGGTTGGTGATTATTCACAGGTACAGAACTAAGACTAGAAATCTAAGATTTCCTAAGTGCGCTTTCTACCACAATACCTCATCTACTGTCCCCATCCCTTCATCCTTTTTTTTTAAAGCTTTGGTATAAAAATGTTTCAGCTAGAAAAGCTTGTCAATACTGTGGTGACTTCCTTTACTCTCATAGTTCACATAAAGCTGGAGGGTATAAAGGCCTCTAGTCCCACCAAATTTATTAAGCTTCTGTCAGTAGTTGCCTAGAATAAGACAAAGAATCTCTAATTTTACCCTGCATTTTTTCTTCCTTCTACTCTTTTTTTTTTTTTTTTTTGACAAGGTCTCGCTAAATTGTCCAAGCTGACCTCAAACTTTTAATCCTCCTGCTAAGCCTCCTGAGTAGCTGAGATTTTAAGTATAGGCCACCATACTTTGCTCCTTGTAAATAACACTGTAGTTTACTACTTTCAAATAACATTAGAGTTTACTACTCTGATTAAGAGTGTTATAAAATGATAAACATGGCATTAATATTATGTACCACATTAATATTCTCAAAAAGCTTTCATAAAAGGGAATACTAATCCTTCATATGCTATAAATAAAGAATGGTGGCAAAGAAAAATAAATGGAGAGGATAAAGAATCATCTAACAGCAGTGATGAGACATGCTTTTTATAACATAAGGTCATGTTATTCTGAAAGCTAAAAAAATTAATTTCAAGACAATCAGTTAATAATATTCCCAATTTTAGTTTATGATGAAATAAAATAAAATAAACATTTTCCAACAAAAAATTCTCTTTAATCATGTCAAAGTACTTAATAGTGCCCCACTGTCAAATTAATGAAGCTCAAACTCATTAGACTGGTATTTAAAACCCCAATCTCCTCCTATTCCTTAATAATTCCTCCAATTTACATTATTCAACCTACCATTCCTTAGACATCTGAATTCTACCTCCACACCATAACTCATCCCCTCCTCTAAGAATGTCCTTTCAGTTGCCTAAACCTCTAATCTCTGTATATTTTCATCTATCTAAATCATATCCATCTTTTAAGGTTCAATAAAACTGTTGCTGTCTCTGCTAAAAGACAATCCTTGACCTGAAGTTAATATCCCCAGCAGAAATTAATCATTGCCTATGAACTTTGATAGTAGGCATTGTTTATTACCATTCATTCAGTTATTAAATACCTTGCATTGTGCTTATCTTTTTTCTTGTAATATACTTTCAGTAGGGCCGAGAATACAATATTTCAGAGGTTATAACACAGGGCAGTTCATCAATAAATATTATTGAAGGCAAAGAAAAATAGCTCAATGGTTTACCCAAAACAAATCAAACTTATTCAGATTACATATTTGTTGCAAGATAAAAGTAATAGTTGTAAATATGTTAAGTGACACATACTGTATCTATTTAACCATAACTTTTCTCAGTGAGATCTCAAAAAATTGTGAGAAAAAACTTGAGGGATGTCTATTCATTTAGGATGTTAAGTCAAAGTAGATATATGCATTTACATAAAATTAATGCCAAAAAATCCAAATACATTACACATCAAGTCTGAATTTTACTCATTCAGGCACAGAATTTCTCTTTTTATCTTAAATTATAATAAGCTAAAACACTGATAAATCAACAAAGGAAATCAATGCAAGGGTTTAACTTCACAGAAATCTACTCTGTCCGGTGTTGTCCTTGCTATAGCAGGAAACCAAGGACTAACAGAAGTGTACAGCTGAACACAAATGTCATGAGGACAAATTCACATATTATGATGACACAAATACTAAAGACTCTAGAAATTACCACAAATAGATTAAATTGAATCCAGATGTAAATTTTATTACTTTTCCAGAATCTGAGTTGAGAAAAGTAGGATTTAGGAGATGCTGGTCCTTGCCCTCAGTGAGGCAAGATGGTATTTTCACAGGAAGCTGGCACTCACTTTTTAACAGGCCTTCAGCTAGATGCTGACCTGTGCCATTTCCTTCAACTTTCATGACAACCTTTACGAAAATCATTGCTAATCTTATTTTTATAGATTTTAAGGTAATGAAGGCTTAGAGCACTTAACTTTCCTAAATTCATCCAAATAGTAAGAATGTTGATGTTTGCTTAATGAGCTAACTCTGATATCCACATTCTTTCTACTATACTAGTTTTCACACACCTATTTCAGGAATTCCATCAAGGATACAAGCTAAAAAATTAATCAAAAATATATATAAATATACATAATATAAATATATATATATATATATATAATCTAGTGTTGTGAAAAATAGGGAAAATGCACTATTATCTTCATATAGTATTGGTGGGATCATAAATTAGCAAAAACTCTCTGAAAATTGATTTTACAATAATCAAAAATCTAACTTTGCAGTGATTCTTTTAGAACCTTACCTGGGGGAAAAAATAAGGATATGTGTTTGAGATTGTTACAAGAATGTTAATTACAAGCCGGGCATGGTGGCGCATGCTTGTAATCCCAGCATTCGGGAGGCTGAGACCGGAGGATCCGGGTTCGAGGCCAGCCTCAGCTACCTAGTGAGGCACTCCACAACTTAGTGAGACTCGGTTTCAAAATAAAGAATAAAAAATAGGGCTGGGGGCATAGCTCTGAGGTAGAATGCCCCTGAGTTCAATAGTTCAATCCTAGTACCAAAAAAAAAAAAAAAAAAAAAAAAAAAAAAAAAAAGAATGTTCATTACAGCTTTTTTTTTTTTTTTTTTTTTGCGGTACTGGAATTGAACCCAGGGATATTGTACCTCTGAGATACTCCTCCAGCCCCATTTTTTATACTTTATCTTGAAACAGGGCCTCACTAAGTAGCTGAGGCTGGCCTCGAACGTGGATCCTCTGGTCTCAGCCTCCCAAGTACTGGGATTAAAAGCGTGCGCCACCACGCCTGGCTCATTATAGCATTATTTATAGTGGCCCAAAATTTGAAACAACTTAAATGTCTAATAGAAAGACTGTACACTTAAAAATGGTTGAGACAGCAATTTTTCTTTATGTACATCTTACCACAATTAATTATTTTTTTTAAATAAAAGTGACCAGGCATGGTGGCACACACTTGTAATCCCAGTACTTGGGAGGCTAAGACAGGAGGATTGCAGGTTTGAAGCCAGCATAAGCATCTTAGTGAGGCTCTCAACAACTTAGTGAGACTCTGTTTTCAAATAAGAACTAAAATAGGTCTGAGGGTGTATCCTGGAGGTAGAGGTCCCTGAGTTCCATCCCCAGTATCACCACAAAAAAGGAGGAGGAGGAGGAGGAGGAGAAGGAGGAAGAGGAGGAGGAGGAGGAGGAGGAAAAGGAGGAGGAGGAGGAGGAAAAGGAGGAGGAAGAGGAAAAATGATTAGTAAAATGATACATGCACACCAAAGTTAGCTACACAATCATTAAAGACACTATTAATAGAAGAATATTTAATGAAATGAGATTATATTCAATGTATTAAATAAAAAAGTTTGCTAACTAGTATGTATGGTTTAATTTTAAATATAATACATATTACATACATATATAGAGTAAAAGGATATATACAATATATTAACTGTCTCACCACAGTGTGATAGCATTTCTCTGATTTCTCCCACTTTGGGCTTATCTGAATTTTGTACTTCTTTGAGAGTCTCATGTTACTGATATAATTTTTAAGAGAAATGGATAAAAATTCCCTAATACATCATTGGAGTCTGAGGATGTTAATGTTGTTTAGGGAGCCAAGCCTACCTGAGGCCATAATTTCCCAAATCACAAACATAACACTGGTAAGAAAGAGATATTTCCCAAGAAGTCAAGAATTTTTCACATCTTTCAAAACTGAACTTACCTGCACTTATTATGGCCTTAAGGGAGCTTCCATCCCCGCCCCAAGATTTCCAAGTAGCTGAGTGTTCTGGTTTTGCTCCCCACACTTTGGTAGTAGTGCTAGATTACAGTACTTACTGTGCTGACTTACTAGTTTGCTAGTCTGTTGCCCCTTGACTTGCTCATCTGTATGTTTCTGAAACTTAAAACCATAGCTGAATAGCTGATATTTAAGTATAAATGCTTAAATAATTGACACTTTTATTTATTTATTTTTGGGGCATTATGTCCTTTACATAGGGAGTGTGTGTGTGTGTGTGTGTGTATATAATTTCATTTAATCTCCCACTAACCTTGTAAAGTGGGAATAAATATACCCATTCAGAGGCCCAAGACTGACACTAAAGAGTTAGGTCTTAGGGTTACAAAGTTAACAAATATTCTCTCTCTCTCTCTCTCTCTCACTCACTCACACACATACACACACACACACACACACACACACACACACACACACACACACGAACATAAAATTTTCCAGTAATAAGTTTTATGCTATACCACAAAGGTACTAAATGCATGGGCACATTCATTCCACACTAAATATTAATTGAGCAGCCACTAAGTAGCAGATACCAGTCCATGCCATAAGAAAATGAACAAATGCCATTAAGTCTCTGTCCTTATGAAGCTCACATTCCTATTGGGAAGAAAAATTAAAAAGTAAATAAATATAGAGCATCAGGTCAAGCAGTGACAAGTGCTATGAAGAAGAGTAATGCAGAGTAAAGAGGGAATAAAAGAGCTACACTCTTTGACAGAACCAGCAGGGAATGCTTCTCAGAGGTGACAACTAAGTAGAAAGACAAATGAAGTTATAGGCAGAGTCATGAGACTCAAATCCCAAGAACAGCAAGACCAATGTGGCTAGAGTGCAGGAAATCTTGGAGAGTGTTAGGAAATGAGGTCACACATGTAGCGTGAGACTTTAGATTTAAAAATACCAGTTGAAAAAAATCTTGTGATTTCATCAATATTCACTTTTCTCTTAAATCTATTTTGTCCAAGTAATGTTTTTTAGAATGCTAAACAAGAAAGAAATCTGCTAAAATATTACTTAACTGTCCTATTTACGTAATCTAAATTTTTCTTATTGTACTCTGATACTGTACCCAAAAACCTTTATAAATGTTGTTTAACATCAGGGTCTGACTCCTTTCTGTGACAGAAGACAACTCACTCCCTTAAAAGGCAATATGAAGCTGGGCATGGTGGCACATGCTTGTAATACAGTACTTGGGAGGCTGAGACGGGAAGATTGCAGGTGGCTAACCTCAGTTACTTAGTGAGGCTGCTTCAAAATAAAGAATAAAAAATAGGGCTGGGGGTGTGTGTAACTCAGAGATAGAATGCCCCTGGGTTCAAACCCCAGTACTGAAAAAAAAAAAAGCAGTATCACTTAAAGAAGTTATTGAGACAACTGGGAAAATATAAATTATATATTAGTATCAATATTATGTCACTGTCACTGTGAAATTTCTTGAGCGTAATAACTGAATTGTAGTAGGTATATAGGAGAATCTTTGACTTAGGAAGACACATGCAGTGGTGTGATGAAATGTTTAACTGATTCCCAGAAGAAAAAAAAAACAACCCTGGTTTGTAGCATTGCTGATTTCCATGGTGTAAATACTCCCAACCATGGCAATTTCAAGCAATCAAGTAGATAAGAGTTAAAAATAAATGGATACAATCAGATAAAATCAGCTTTAGTAACCTGGTACCAGTCAACTCCAGCATACTGCTGGATGAAGTATATAAGAGTTAAAGTGAGCCGGGCGTGGTGGCGCACGCTTGTAATCCCAGCATTTGGGAGGCTGTGACCGGAGGATCCAGTTTCGCAGCCAGCCTCAGCTACTTAGTGAGGCACTCCGCAATTTAGTGAGACCTTGTTTCAAAATAAAGAGTAAAAAATAGGGCTGGGGGTGTAGCTCGGAGGTAGAATGCCCCTGAGTTCAATCCCCAGTACCGAAAAAAAAAAAAGAGTTAAAGTGTCCTGATATCTGCAATTTATTTTAAATTATAAAAACAAATTATTGAAAACAAAACTCCTATGTCTACCTATCCATTCCATCCATCATCCATCTATCTATACATACATACATCAATCCCATCCACCCACCCAGCCATCTACCTATTTATCTATCCATCTAGTCAATCTTTCCCATCTATATCAAGTTAAAACAAAAGTCACAAAATGTTCTCAATCTATGAAAAGATACATGGGTGTTAACTGCATCATTCCAACTTTTTTGTAGGAATAAAAATTTATAAAGATTAGACGTATTTTAAATTTTAGAGCAAAGAAAGAGAAGTTTAAAGAAATCGTATGGCCAATTATTTTGTAAAATGAATATATCATAATTTTGCGTGGTACTAAGGATTAAACTCAAGAGCATTCTACCCCAAAGTTATACCCCCAGTCCTATTTTTTGTTCTTTATTTTGAAACAGGGTCCCACTAAGTTGGGAAGGGCCTCACAAAGTAGCTGAGGCTGGCTGTGAACCCAGATCCTCCGGTATCGCCCTCCCAAGTACTGAGATTACAAGCGTGTGCCACCATGCCCGGCTAAATCATAATTTTATTTTATTTTATTTTATTTTTGCGGTACTGGGGATTGAACTCAGAGGCATTCTACCTCCAAGCTATACCCCCAGTCCTATTTAATTCTTTATTTTGAAACAGGGTCTCACTAAATTGCAGAGTGCCTTATTAGGTAGCTGAGGCTGGCCGCGAACCTGGATCCTCAGCCTCCCAAATGCTGATATTACAAGCGTGCACCACCACACCCGGCTAAATCATAATTTTTTGACAAGATACTTTCTTATCAAGTATACCAAATATGATATAGACTTTTTTTTTTGCAGTACTGGGAATCGAAACCAGGGGCATTCTACCTCCAAGCTACACCTCAGCCCTATTTTATTTTTTATTTTGAAATGAAGCAGGATCTCACTATGATATAGACCTTTAACCTAAAGTTATTTTAAGAACAGAATCTAAGACAAATTGCCAATATTAAGGACCAAAATTACATATTCTCTTATCATAAATTAAGTAGAAATAACCCACTAGATAATAAACCACAATCTCTCTTCCCATAAAAAATTGTTTATTAGGTAAAAAGCATAAAAGAATTTTCTAGGTGTTAAGATAAAGTTTTATAAATGGCCTGATTTTAGATATTAATACTAAATTAATTCCACTCCAGAATATATATTTGGTGAGTAGGAAAATAAAATATGGAAGCTTTCTATCAACTTAAAATGCTAATCTCTATATACAAATTGGTTGCACTCCCAAAAGGTATACATCTTTAAATCTGAATAATGGTCAGTTATAATAAATATTATTTATAATTAACATTAACTATGGCTAATTTTCAGACTAGCCTACGAAAAGTTTCTTAATTTATAATGGCCGTTACTTGTAGTATCATGAAACATATCTAAATTCTGGTTTTACAGAAGCAGAAGAGTCATGCTCCAAACACCGAATATTCTGAAATTAGTCAATTTTGGGCAATAACTCATCCACCACTCTGTATTTCTTTCAGTCTCCTTTCAGTGTCCATCTCGTCTCAATTTCTTTGCCTTAATGCTAAACTGCCTAGATATAGTTGACCATCCCCAAATTACCTACTTTCCCTCTCCCATGCATTCTCAGTAAAGACTGTATAGTTGAATGCTCTTTTTGATTTCATCTAGTTTGCATAGTGCAGAAGACAAGATTGACAAGATAATAACAGTCTGTTGATCTCTTATACCTGTTACAAGTTGTTTTTTAACAGAGTATTTAAACACCCATTTCCTCAGAAGAGCCGCTCCAAATTGTGTATCCTTGGAAGTAAAGGAAAACTAAGTTAGCCAAAAATCCCTACCCTGGGTTAGGCATATGCTAGATGCCAGACCATATGTTCTCAGTTCATCTTTCCCAAAAGACTTTGGTTGAGAGTGTTAGAGCAAAAAAGAACTATTATTCTCACAGGCTATATAATTTACCCAAGGTCATTACCCTGGTAAGTACAGAAATTAGGATTTCAATCTAAGTTTGATTCCTTAGGGTCTTAACTCTTCTTACATTGTTATCATGCTAAGAAGGAATCATCTGAGCTAATAAAAAATGTGGGCAACATGTCAATACTCCTCAAAAAACACTAATTAAACATAACTTTATCAATCCGAATGAATCTCTAGTTGGCATAATTTCAGTCAGGTAATAAGGGGAAACTTTATTTTTAAAATAATAAAATTTTCACACTGTACAACTGGATACTTTTTAGACAGAGTAGCCCCAACCAAGATACAGATGATTGTGTCTGGAAACACATAGCCCTTGGCTCATTAATACAAATGATCCTGCCCTTGAGGTAAATTAGTCAACGTTTATAGCATTTCACAGTTTACAAAGTTCTTTGACACATTTACAGACAACAAAACAGGTTTAGGACTTGACCCAAGTCACGAAACCTACATTAAGTGACAGAATGGATCCCAAATCTAAATTCTAAATCCTTTGAGTCCTTTTCCTAGTACTCTATTCTACTTCTACCTTCTTGTTCTCATAAACCTGAGGTTTAGTGTTCTTCCTTCTCTCTCTCTCTCTCTCTCTCTCTCTCTCTCTCTCTCTCTCTCACACACACACACACACACACACACACACACACACACACACACAAACAGGAACAAATTCAGCATGGTAGACGGAGGTTAGAGAACTTCCAGAAAATGTTTGTGTGTGGATCATTTGTTAATCAGATATATATAAACAAGAGAACACTGACACAAAACATCTTTTTCCTGCTTCTTATTTTATAGTATTTTATTTCAATTCAATGAGATTTAATTGACTTAAAAATATAATCTTTAAGTACATTATGGGTCAGTGTTTTAAATGTATTTGAAAAAGAATGAGGTATAAAGTTGTGATAATGGCCTATGGTCACTAATTCAAGCAAATCCCTAGCTTGGCAGAATTTCAGCTGCTGTCAGTAAAACAATGATTAACCATCTGCTCTTACTATTTGCTCCATGAACACTGAGATATACTAGGCATTCATTTGTTCAGCAAATATATATTAAGCACCTCCTATGCACCTACTACATACAAGACTGTGCAAGGTGATGAGGCTATAGCTGTGAAGAGGAGGCAGTTTTTGGCCTCACAGAACTTAAAATCTAGTTGTACAGACAGACAATGAACCAGGAAAAAAAATAATTGCAAAATTTTGGAAGTGCTATCAAGGAAACAGACTGCTAAGACAGAACAAATGACATCCAATTTAATAAATAATATTAATAGTAGCAGTTAACATTAATTGAACCCTTAGGGTAGTCAGAGGAAAACTTTGTTATAGATATATAATGTTCCCTATAAAGCTCCTTTATTACTATTCAGGGTTGTTATAGTTAAGTGATGAGTTGTAATCTCACTGTAATGGATTTATCTAGGTGGAAACCTAGGGTGGTAGGGTGAGGCTGGAGAAGGTGGGCCCCTGGGGGTGTGGTCTGAGGGACTGTGGTTGTGTCTTTGACTCCATTTGCTTGCTTGATCTCTCTTGCTTCCGGCCTCCATGAATTGAGGAGTGAAGTCTTGTGCTCTCCCTCTCTCCTCTTCTCCATCATGCCCTGAGATCCACGGTCTCCAGCCTCACATGGACTGAACCCCAAAATCTCCAAACACTGTGAGCAAATAAATCTTCCTTCCTTTAAGTTGTATGGTCCAGTCTTTAGATTATAGCTATGAGAATGTTGACCAAGATACCCTCTAAAGAATTAAGCCTAGAATGGAAAGATGACAAGGAGCCACCCATTGATGATAGGGGTAAGGAAAGAATTTTTAGGCAGAAGGAACAGTGCATATAAGACCCTGAGTGGCAATGAAAAAACCCTAAAAGGCAGACAATGGAGTTGGGCATGAAGAACAGAGGAAGAGACGAAAAAATCCTTGTTATAATTTTACCTGATAATTATCTTTTATATGGAAAGGAAAAAATGAGAATGCTCAACTCAGATTATTGCTAGGAGTTTGGATATTATACAGAGGTTCTTAATCTAATGTTTTGATTAGTTGCTGGCATTTTTATCCAGTCCATCCTGTTTCAGTTGAATAAGAAAGTCTGACATAATCAAAGAACTACTCCTAGTTTTCACCTATTTGAGCAAAGACAGAAATAACCATTGACAAATTAACTTTGCTTTACCTACTAAAGAAGTACTATTCCAGGCCTAATAGTTTTCCTTTTTCATTAAAACAAAAAGATCAGCATTAAGTTACTCCAAGTTTAATATTCCCAGTTTTTAAAATCCTTAGCCTCAAAAGGAGGGAAAACACTATGATAATTAGTGATGAGAAGAGCAAAAGAATAAATACATACAAATGTTCTTTGTTTAACAGCTGAATTTTATTCTAAACTTGTTCACAATGCAAAATGTTTAGATCTCATGGGTTTCTTCAATTTTTTTTTGTTTCTTCAATTTTTTTTTTTTTTTTTGCGGTACTGGGGATTGAACTCAGGGGCATTCTACCTCCGAGCAATACCCCAGCCCTATTTTTTATTCTTTTATTTTGAAACAGGGTCTCACTAAGTTGCGGTGGGCCTCACTAGGTAGCTGAGGCTGGCCGCGAACCCAGATCCTCCGGTCTCAGCCTCCCGAATGCTGGGATTACAAGCGTGCGCCACCACGCCCGGCTCTGTTTCTTCAATTTTTGAAGATAAATTAATTTTAAGTCACCCTGCCTATATACATATTTGCCCTGTCAATTCTACCTTCCAATTATCTTTTCAGATAGTGTTCAGTTCACTAAATCACTTCTTCTTACTTGGATGACAGGCAAAAAAAATAGACAGGGTACTCTATGTCATCCCCTTTAGTATCTGAATCTCAGAAGTTGAATTCAGCCAGTAATTATTTGACAGCTACTGATGTGTCAAGATTCATCAGTATAAATGGATGCCAGTCCAACAAACAGTAGCCAGCTTTTAACTTAAGATTACAACTATACAAATCATGCAGCTGAATTAGCCCCTTTGTTTTGTCCTTTGTGTCATTCACTAAATAATTGGCTTCTTCTTTAGAAAAAAGTCCAAAAATAACATTAACAGCTCACACTTGCATTCTTGCTGTCAGCCACTACTCTAAGCACACATTTTAAGTTAATTCTCAAAATAACTTTAAGCCAAGATATTATTACTTCTCCTACTATAAAGATGGAAAAGATAAAGCAAAAAATGGATAAAGAGCTTCCCAAGATCACAATACTCACCAAATATCTGTGTTGAGTTTTCCTTAAGCCTATTTTCAAACCAACTTGGTCAAAACATCCTATAATATTTTAATATAAATTGCTGCTACAGTCACAAGGTTAAGAGCATATTCTTAAGTCACTTCAAATTTGGGCTTGTCCTTTTATTATCTGTATAACCTTAGATAAGAAATTAAACTTCTGACTCAGTTTCATTTATCTAATAAAAAGGAGATGACAGCATCATCTACCTTCCTGAGAAACTGTGAGGATTAAATAAATTACTTATGTAAATTATTTAGAATAGTGTCAGAACGCTGTATGCATAAGTAATTGTTGTTAATGCTATCACTATAACATCTACTTGAGAATTTAGCAAAAGATCAATCTATTTCACCTAGTCAACATTTCTTTCCCTCCAATATCTATCATTTATTTGATTTACATAGGCTAACAAAGACCTATTCTCAACAAGTAAGCAAATGTACCTAATTCCCTAGCCACTTTCTTCTAGTTCTTATCACTTCTTTCCTCCTATTGCAGGTACCCAGAAAGGAATCATTTTAAGTTAATAGGATTATATTATGCCATAAGTAAGTTCATAAGCCACTGCAATTCTAGAGATAATACCAAAATAGTATAATAATATGATTTTCCTGGGGTTTTTTTGGCAGTACTGGGGATGGAACCCAGGGGTATTCTTTCTCTGAGACACTCCCAGTCCTATTTTTTATTCTTTATTTTGAAACAGGGTCTCACTAAGTTGAGGAGGGCCTCACTAAGTAGCTGAGGCTGGCCACGAACCCTGATCCTCCTGTCTCAGCCTCCCAAGTACTGGAATTACCAGTGTGCACCACCATGTCTGGCTAATTTTCCTGTTTTGATAATATAGTCAAAACAGGGGGGAAAAAAAATAACCAACAATTGAGCACTCTTCTCAGTTTTAACCTTGAAAAACAAACAAAAAAATCAAATTGTTTGGCATTTTGTCTGTGGAACAGGTTTTGCACTAATAGTTTTTACATAAGCATCATAAATGTCCTATGTGTATAAATATAAATTGAAACAGTATATATTTAAATTATTAATAATTTGTGATTAAATATTTTAGCTCTTAATTTTTCATAAGTTTTGATGAGCTCAGATCAAATTTTAAAATAAACAAATTATAAATACCATACATTCATAACATATTGCAAAATGTACTTGTAATTCAAAGACCATATTTTTAGACCTCTCTTAAAACACTAGGCATTCAATATTTATATATGTAGGACCCGGTCCAAACTTGTACATCCTTGAGTCCAGGATGAAATAACATTAACTTCTCTAGCTGCTCAGCTGTAGTTAGCAGTTAACGCCATTTAAAAATCTAACTATTCTCTGCCAGGCAAGGTGATGCACGCTTGTAATCCCAGTACTTGGGAGGCTGAGACAGGAGGATCCAGGTTGGCAGCCAGCCTCAGCTACTTAGTGAGGCATTCTGCAACTTAGTGAGACCCTGTTTCAAAATAAAGAATAAAAAAAGAAACCTACCTATTCTCAGAAAGCTTATTTCACCTACATATAGAAATTAAGCTATAGCTGTAATAGCAAATAACAATATAAAGAAATAAAGTATACATTTATTCCGAATATCCTTTTGTAGGTTTTATATTTTCTTAAACAACTATATATTAAAGGTCTATTAAATTTTCTTGAGCCTTGGCAGGTTGAAAGCTATGAATGTAAAACAAAACAAAATAGTGTCAGGTTATTACACATTTGATCATTTCTTTACCTCTGTTCAGTAGATTTTGCAACTGACCAACATATAAACATCTGAAATGCTTTATTTAACAAGATAAAAGGTTTTAATTTAATACCTACTATGTGTTAACAACTGTCATATTTCATTCGATTAAGTTTAAGAAGCTAGAATCATTCCCATTTTACAGACAAACACACTGAGATAGAGATTAATGTGATGAAGATTACATAGCAAGCAAGTAATGGAATAAGTATATAAACACAAGTCTGATTCCAAAGCCTGTGGTAATAACATGAGAGACTCATATTTGGCAGCTGCCTAAAATTATTAAAAGTGTTTTTACCTTAAAAGAGGTTAAATCCTATTGACTATTGTGAAATGAATAACATCTTAATTATCAGTAACATCTTAATTATCTGAAAGTATAATAGAAACACTAACCGACCTTCTCTTAATTGGCAGGATTGACCAACATATACCCACGATAAAAACAAAATGACAGATATTGGTGATACCGAACATCAGTGGCTAATAGAGTATTCTCTAGTTGCCTAAACACTTCTGTTTCCAGTTATATGCTTAACAAGATGGTCTTTGTTCCAAAACCTGTTTATAGTAACATTATAATAACTATGTATTATAATAAGCCAATGAAATAAATGCAAAATTATTTGTGAGAAAACTAAATTGAATGCATTGGAAAAAGTATATTTTAATAAACAGTTTATTTTTTTGGTCATGGGGATGTAACCCAGGGCTTTGCACATTTTAAGCATGTATTCTACAACTGAGCTATACCCCTAACCCTGATAAATATAATTTTCATGAGCATAAATTTTCTTTCTCCAAACAAATTCCTATGGAATTGTGTGCACATACAACTGGGTGTAAAAGGTTTAAAAATTATTTTTAAATAATTAAAAATGTAAGATTCCACCCTCAGACTGCTCTGCAAATTCTCATTTCACATAAATGAAATCAAAACTAGAAACCTTAGATGTACATTACTGGTACTATTTATACAACTTTTTTTTTAATGGTGGTACTGGGATCAAACCCAGAGGTATTCTCTCTCTGAGCTACATCTCCAGCCCTATCTTTTATTCTTTATTTTGAAACAAGGTCTAAGTTGCAAAGGGCCTCACTAAGTAGTTGAGGATAGCCAATAACCTTTGAACCTCCTGTCTCAGCCTACCAATTACTGGGATTACAAGCATGTGCCACCACACCTGGCTGATCATATCCAATTCTTAGGGAAAAAAAATACAAACCCCATCACACCTCCACAAAGAGTGATGGGGCCTAAGAGTGTGTATCAATGTTAGAGCACTTGTCTAGCATGTGGGGAAGACCCTGGTTCTATCCTCTTCTCCCAAGAAAAAGAAGAAAAGGGAAAAAAAAAAAGGGCAATAGGAAGGACATGAAAAGACAGGTAAAAAAAAATTAAGACTGCTATTTTTCTGATTTCCCACTTAAACTGCTTCTATTAGCCAACTAACTACCATACCCAATCATGTAGGGTAAGAGTCTCCAACTGCACTTTTTTAGAAACTTTTACTGAAGCACAGCTATATCTCATTAAGCAAATAGCAAGAACTTTATATTAAAATCCATACTTTACTCATATTCTGAGTTAATATCTGATAGGTTCTCTTATTCATCCTCATTTTAGAGAAAACTCAATGTTAAGTATAGTTATTTAGTTCTTTAGTCTGCAGACTAAAAATAGAAAATTAAAGGAGGCAGGCATAAGAATATTAACACTGAAGACTGTTAATATCAAGGGAATATAAAAAGCACACATCTAAAAAAAGTATATGTGGTAAACTGGAGTGGTTTATACTAGAGACAAAAACCAAATCTCATAAACTTAAATATAATTTTAGGGTATTTCTAGATTATGATCCAGCACAAAGTTGAAACAGCAATATTCCTTTATCATCAACTAAAGGTTAAATTATATTGACTCTTTGTATTTTTTTTTTTTTTTAATAAAAAAGCAGAGAGTCGGGTGTGATGGCGCACGCTTGTAACCCCAGCATTTGGGAGGCTGAGACCGGAGGATCCGAGTTCACAGCCAGCCTCAGCTACCTAGGTAAGACATTCTGCAACTTAGTGAGAACCTGTTTCAAAATAAAGAATAAAAAATAGGACTAGGGGTAAAGCTTGGAGGAAGAATGCCCCTGGGGTCAATCCTCAGTACCACAAAAGAAAAAAAAAAAAAAAAGCACAGAGAAACAATATTTTCAAAATCTCCCCATATATCATGATTACAACTGAAATATTTTGTCATTTAAAGAGTGATATTTTAAATATAAAAATGATTCCTTAGAAATCAATGTAAACAAACAAGCAAAAAGCAGTATTAATATTTCTAGTTAAGTGCGCCTTTTAAATGACAAGTAATCATGACCCATTAATTGTTCAAGAAATTAATAAGCTGTGAGAGCAATTAAAAAAGTGAAATAGAACAGAAAATACAAAACCACATTGCATAGGGTAAGGGTGGTATATTTGTGAAAAACTTCAGTATTTCTGTACTATTTTCCTAAGTAAATATATTAATTATTCTGAGTTCCAATACAGAAAGCCATAAGTGTAAGGATTCATGTGATTATGGAATATAATCACAATACTAAAGTTATAATCCAGCAGGGGCGGTGGCCTACATCTGTAATCCCAGTACTTGGGAGGCTGAGACAGGAGGATCGCAGGTTCAAGGACAGCCTCAGTAATTTAGTGAGGTTCCTCAACAACTTAGCAAGACCCAATTTCAAAAAATAAAAATAAAATAGGGCTGGGGGTGTAGCTCGGTGGTAGAATGCCTCTGGGTCCAAAAACAAACAAAAAACACAGAAAAGGAAAAAGAAACATAATCCCATCATTTTACCTGACAGTGCTAAAGGAAGCTACAATTTTTTTTTTTTTTTTTTTTTTTTGCGGTACCGGGGATTGAACTCAGGGGCGTTCTACCTCCGAGCTATACCCCCAGCCCTAGTTTTTTATTCTTTATTTTGAAACCGGGTCTCACTAAATTGCGGAGGGCCTCACTGGGTAGCTGAGGCTGGCCGCGAACCCGGATCCTCTGGTCTCAGCCTCCCGAATGCTGGGATTACAAGTGTGCGCCACCACGCCCGGCTTCGGAAGCTACAATTTTTATGGGGGAAAAAGTCACTTTTTTCAGAGTGACTTTTTTTTTTTTTTTTCAGTGCTGGGAATTGAATCCAGAATGTCACACATATTAGAAAAATGCTTTGCCACTAAGCTACATCCTCAGTCCTTTTATTTTGAGATAGACTAGCCTTGAATTTGAAATCCTCCTGCCTCAGCCTTCTTAGAAGCTGGCATCACAGGCATGTGCCACCAAACCTAGCTCTTTAGAAATCTTGATAAACTTATTTTCCATAGTAGTCTATATCAGTATGTATCAAAATATTTTACTGTGTTTAGCACTAGTTTTTCCTAAAATACATACTACTTTTAAACTGCTATTGCAAATACCATTTTTAAGCTGCTATAACTTTAAAGCAACTTTTAATAACAATCCAAAACAAATAGTGACTTTGATTTTATTTGCTTGTTTATTCCAAGATGCAATTACTGACCTTGGTGCCATTTTCCCAACATCACTGATGTAATCTAACAATCTAAACTTAGCATTGTACACAAGTAACATGCTCAATAGCAATATACTTGCCAATATTTCATACATTGCTGTTGCTTGATTTTAAGTAACACCAAAACACTTAATAAATTTAAAACCAAGTGTGGTGACACATGCCAATAAATCCCAGTAGTTGGGAGGCTGAGACAAGAGGATCCCAGGTTTAATGCTAACCTCAGCAACTTAGCAAGACCCTCAACAACTAGCAAGACCCTGTTTCAAAATAAAAAATAAAATAGGGCTGGAGGTGTGGATTGGAGGTAGAATGCCCCTGGGTTCAATCTCCAGTAATACACACACACACACACACACTAAACAAAATAGGGCATCTTTTACTTCTAGTGCATTTGAATGACCAAATATGACCAAAGACATATTTTAACTAGACAATTTGTCTTTCTTCACTTTGGGGAAAAACACATACATGGAAAAATAACCAGTTTGATATATAACTTTTTGTAAGTAAGCATCTAATCATAGGATAAATTACTTTTCCAATCCTAAAGTCTCAGATGTGGAAGAAATTCTGTCACCTAGTCCAATTCCCTAACAAATATGAGGATTCCCTCCTTAACAATGTTCCTTAGAATCAATCAATATCTGATTAAAAAGTTTTACTAACCACTACTACATTAAAACCTAAAATCAGACCTTGCTGTTAATCTTTTTTGAAGTCCTTGAAAAGTACCGTGTATATATTATTCTCTTAAGTCCTGAAAATACAGATGTAGAAAAGAAGTAGCATTTACCTCTCAGGAGGAATTCTGGTAGCCCTACCTGTTCATATGATAACTGGAGTTTGCGTAAAGCACAAAAATCAGCTAATGAAAACAGAAATAAGCCGGGCGTGGTGGCGCACGCTTGTAATCCCAGCATTCGGGAGGCTGAGACCGGAGGATCCTGGTTCGCAGCCAGCCTCAGCTACCTAGTGAGGCACTCTGCAACTTAGTGAGACTCGGTTTCAAAATAAAGAATAAAAAATAGGGCTGGGGGTATAGCTCGGAGGTAGAATGCCCCTGAGTTCAATCCCCAGTACCAAAAAAAAAAAAAAAAACAGAAATAATGTGCCTCGCGTGATGGCAAATGCTTGTAATCCCAGCATTTGGAGGCCGAGACCAGAGGATCCGGGTTCGAGGCCAGCCTCACCTACCTAGTGAGGCATTCTGCAAATTAGTGAGACCCTGTTTCAAAATAAAGAATAAAAAATAAGGCTTAGAGTATAGCTCAGAGGTAGAATGCCCCTGAGTTCAATCCCCAGTACCGCAAAATAAAAGAAAACAGAAATAATAATAGTTGTCAACTCAATTTTGTTTTCTTTTTATGAATTTCAAATTCTCAAGTTTTAAAAGCTTGTAAATTTCTTTAAAGTTGAAGTTAGATTGATTTTACCTAAAAAATGAGTGATTGCAAGTCTAAAATGATACCAAGGACTGTAGCAACAGGTATACATTTTGACATATCCTAACTTCTGTATTGAAACTAAAGCTCTACAAACACTTTTGAAGAATGTCCTCCCATCTAGATCCTAACCCTCTTCCATGTGTCCTTCTTTTCCTCACCAACAGGAATCGGTCACAGAAACAGATAACATATGATACAGAAATAATTGATCCTGCCGCAGGATTAGGTTAACACCTCTAAAGAGAGAAACAGAAAATAAGCCCTACTTAAATAAATCATTTACCTCGATCTGGCTTCATTTTCACATCCAATTTCCACCCAGAGTGCTGTGAAATATACGTATGGGTTCTTTCAACAGGCAAGCCGCTGATTCAACGGCTTCTGCTTCGCTCTCAAAAAGCTAAAAGAGACCAAAATAAAATTAATCTGATCCTGCTCTAACACCCGGATCTTGCAAGCAAACTACTGTTAAGTTAGGCCTCTTCCTGGCACAAACTGCGGTTGACAGCACCCTCCGCAGGTCTGAGCAGCGCAAAACTCTCAGCACCGCCTCCCCGACCTCCTCCAGACCGAGCACCCCTCTCCCCGCCCCTGTATTCTCCAGGCCACGGTGTCCTTCTCTGACACAGTCTCTGAACCAAAGCAAGATCTATTTATAACCTGGAGGTACAAGCAAGACGAAGAGAAAGATTTAAGTAACACAAGCTAACCGCTTCGTACGAAACGCCACTGGGAACAGTGGCGCTCCTGCAATAGCTGGAATAAATCCTTCCACCAGGTACCTGGTGCAGGAAACTCTGCCAACCCCCCTCACCCCCCCAGCCCCGCCCGCCCCGCCGGGCCTCACCTGTGTAATTACCCTCGGGCTAGTCTTCCTGTGGCCGCGGCCAAGTTTACACAATGAGAGCGTCCGAAAGAAACCCGAGTCAGCTCCCTGCGCCCAGCCCCCAGCGCAAACGAACCTCCCGCTCCGGGCCGTCCCGGGTCACCCTTACCAGCCCGCAGCCCTGCGCCGCCCGCCCGAGATCCGCCCCGGGAGGGTGTTCGCCGCGGGCGCTCGCCCCCTACGGCTCCGGATTTTTTTCAGCCCAGCCGCGCCGGGCGCCGCGCCGGCCCCTCTCCTCGCCGCAGAGTTGTTTTCATGGCTTTCTCGGGCTGTCCGGCTCCTCGACTCCCTCAGCGGACCTCGGCTGACTAACTCGCGCTCCTCTGCGCCCAATCCCTCCTCCTTTTGGCACTCCTCTCGGCCACTCGCCCAGCGGCTCCCAGCACACTCCCACCTCAGACCCGCGGCTCCCGGAGGGGCAGGGCCGGCCAGAGGCGAGCGTGGCGCGCAGCGGCCCCCGGAGCTGCGCTAGGGGACCGCGGGGGCCCGAGACGACAAGCCCGACGCCGCTGCCCCGCGCCCTTGTGGCCATCCACCCCCGCCGCGGCCGCCGCTCCAGCGCCCCGCCGTCGCCCGGCCCGCTCCCCCGCGCCGCTGTCGCTAGCTCTGCGCCCCGTTCCCGGTGCCCCTCGCTCGCCCAGCTCTTTCTCTGTTTGCCCTGTCAAAACACAGCCCGGGTCACGTGTCCCAACAACAGCCAACCCACCTCTCGTCACTTCCTCCCCGGCGACCTCGGCGGCGCGAGCGCCCGGTTGTTATAGCAACGCCGCCGCGCGCTGGGGAGGTGGAGTTTGGGGGCGCCGTCTGCGGAGTCTGTGGTCCGCAGGCTCCTGGGTGCGGGAGGTGGCGGCGGAGCCTGGCGGGCGAGCTAGGGGGCCCGAAAGGCGCTGGGCGTTTTGGCTACGCTCGCCTCCCGCCCGCTCCCGCAGCGGACCGAGGCGCGAATCTGAGACCAGGAATGGAAGCTGCGCTGTTAAGAGCTTAGGGTAACTGGGGAGAAGTCATTCGAGGGCCGGCCCCAGACGTGGAGGATAATTATAGCCTCCTCCTCCTCCACACGGGATGCTGGCGCAGAGCTGAGACTAGAGCCCCAGGTGGTTTGCAGCGCCTGTTGAAACCCAGGTTTAATGTGGCCCGGACAGGAAGGTGGGCAGCCTTGCCTATTGAGGAGTGGGGAGTTTAAGAAGAGGAAGCACCCCGCCCAGCTTAGATTTTCCCAGATCACTGGAAGTTCTAGTAGGATTCAGAACACAAGCTTCAGAAGCACTCGCTGTACTAAAAATAACTTCTAAGACAATGACTCACGGGCAAGAGGACACTTTTGACACCGTGTTATTGTTGGGGAGCTGTAATTTTGTTGTTATCCTATAACAATGTGACATGATGACATTTCATGTCGATGTTGTGTCATCACTTAAACACAAACAGATGTTAAGAATCTGCTGTAGTTAAAAAAAGCATTCCTAACAAGGGCTGCAGCTATTAGCTACTTAATTTAGAGCCAAAGTACACATATGCAGTTGTGAACCCAAATGGAGACAAGAAGTGCAGCTTTTGCAAGGCTCTTTGGTTTCATTAGGAAAAAAAAAATTTTTTTTAGAAATAATTTTTGCATACAAGAATCACAACAGGAAAGTACTAGAACAGTTCTACAGGTGAAATTTTTGTAAAGCACATATTGGCAATTCGATTTTTGGTTTTTTGCTTTGGATCAAATACATGGATTTTCTGTTATGAAAAAATATTTTCTAGATGTTTATATGTTTACAATAAATAACATGCACACGTGCAATTATTAATTTTAACTCCAAGATTATATCTCATCAGAACAGGGTGGAACATTCAGAAGGGTTAACATTTCACTTTTACTGAAATGTTCTGGCACCATGAAGATGAAACTTCTGACAAATGGCAACAGTTCTTTAATCTATATAGTGGCTACAAATGTTAATTCACAGAATATTTGACATTGATATTTTTGAATATGGTATTATGTAGTTTTTAAAAAATGAAGTTTCACTTTTCAATCAACCTTGATAACGAGAAACAAAAAGAACAGTTACAGATAATCCAAAATCCTAAATTTAGCACAACAGCTGGGGTCAGATAAAAGCTATTGTAAAAGGCTTACTGAGTGAATAGGCAGCAAGACCTCTGATTTAGTTCCTCTCCTTCTGCCTAGTTGAAAGAGTTTAAAGACCAGAAAAATGTTGAAAGAGCAAGCCAAGAATACTGGGTGATCTAGAACACAAACTATTCTCTTTTAAATAGCTAACTTTTGTTTCTTGGATATATTGCTTGGTTGGTTGGTTGGTTGGTTGGTTGGTTGGTTTTTTAGTACTGGGGATTGAACCCAGGGGCATTCTACCTCTGAGCTACACCCCTAACCCTATTTTATTTTGAAACAGGGTTTCGCTGAGTTGCAAAGGGCCTTGCTAAGTTGCTGAGACTGGCCTCCAACCTGTGGTCCTCCTGTCTCAGACTGCCAAGTACTGGGATTACAGGTGTGCACCACTACACCTGGCTTAAATAACTAGGTTTTAATAGCACATAGATAAATTATGTCTAACCTTTGTAGACTAACAAGAAGTTTTTAATTGAGACTCGAATTGGTCTAAAAACTGATATCAGTGAAAAAAGTATTTCTAAGAAGTATATTTCTGACTCATTAATTATTTAAGTTATTTTTCATTTACACAACATACTACTTGTGTAAGGGCTGAGCATGTATTAGGTGCTAGGCACATAATGATCACCCAAACTGGACAGGGACACCACTCTCATGGTTGAATGGTAGCAGTTAAGTCACATTCAGTAGCCTGTCTTTAACCAATAAACATGAGGTGTACAGACTCCAAAGTAAGTAATCTATTTCTTTTCTAATTCTAAAACAATCCTGACATTGTGTAAAGCATATCTAGAGATATTGGAAATAGGACCCAAAATAGGAACTCACTCTGTGTTGGTGATAACCCAAGCAGAACAAATTTCTCTAGTTTCTACTTGCTGAAGGGTAAGAGTGATGTGAAGCAAGAACCTTACCCTTTTTTCATCCAATTTGCTCACCACTTTGCTTTCCCTAATGTTCCAAAGCAATATGAGTAGTTAACTGAAAAGAAGTTAACTCATCTTTAGCAAAGCCATTACCTCAATATTATATAGGTCTTATGGAAATGAGAAGAGTATAACAAAAACTGTATTTAATAGATGGAATCCAGGGGCATTCTACAGCTACACCTCCAGACTTCTTCTTCTTCTTCTTCTTCTTCTTATTATTATTATTATTATTATTATTATTATTATTATTTTGGCAGTACCGGGGATTAAACACAGGGGCATTCTACCTCCTAGCTACACTCCCAGTCCTATTTCTTATTTTTTATTTTGAAACAGGGTCTCACTAAGTTGCTGAGAGCCTCATTAAGTAGCTGAGACTGGCCATGAACTTGGATCCTCCTTGTCTCAGCCTCCCAAGTACTGGTATTACAAGTATGTTCCACCACACCCAGCTCCTATTTTATTTTTTTATTTAGAAACAGGGTCTCACTAAGTTACAGATGGCCTCACTAAGTTGCTGAGGCTGGCTGCAAACTGGTAATCCTCCTGTCTTAGTCTCCCAAGTACTTGGATTACAAGGGTGTGCCACGATGCCTGGATGAGCTCTTTTTCTTACTAAGATGACCAGGATAATTGGTTTGCTCACTCTATTAATGCACAGTTGTCACTGTGGCTAATGTCATAAAACCAATCCAGGCTACCCGGATGAGTTACACCAGAGCAGGAGCTGATAACCTTTTTCATCTATCTGGATCTTAGCACCTAACAAAGACCCTGATCCTGAGTAGGAGCAATAACTGTCAGCCTTTGTATTGATAAACTTTTCATGTACATGTCTATAAACTGTTCTCCTGAAACTGGTTGGAATTTTTTCTTACTAGTGGGATGAAGCTAGAGAGTTGGGAAATTGGTGGGTTGGCACAAACTTCATTCTGTTTTTTTTTTTTTGCGGTACTGGAGATTGAACCCAGGGGCATTCTATCTCTGAGCTATACCCCCAGTCCTATTTTATTCTTTATTTTTGAAAGAGGGTCTCACTAAGTTGCGGAGGGCCTCACTAAGTAGCTGAGGCTGGCTGCGAACCTGGATCTTCCTGTCTCAGCCTCCCAAGTACTGGGATTACAAAGGTGGGCCACCACGCCCGGCTACAAACTTCATTCTTGAATGATACACTTTTAGTATTGTCTCATAATAGCAGCAACTTGTGGTTGAATTGTGCCCCCCCCAAAAAAAAGATATGTTAAAATCTGACCTCCATTAACTCTGAACATGACTTTATTTAGAAGTAGGGTTTTTGCAGATGTAAACAAGACAAGAGGATATCATTCTAGATTAATGTGGGCCCCAAATCCAATTAATAGTGTCCTTACAAGGAGGGCAAGATTTGAATACAAAGGAGACACAGAGAACATGGCCATATGCTGAAAAATATTATATTGGAAGTTTTGAGATTAGTACTAAAATATGGAAATCTTTAATTCTGTAAAAGTTACAGTAAATCAGTTGAAAATGTTATGAAAATCACTCAGATATTGCAGAATAACTCTATGACCCATTACTAAAGGGTGATCAGGAAAAAGTGGTTGAGAATCTAATAAAAATATACTATTGTGGCAGGGGGAGGGTGGTACTGGGGACTGAACCCAGGGTATTCTACCTCCTAACTACACTCCCAGCCTTATTTTATTTTTTATTTTGAAACAGAATCTCACTAAGTTGCTAAGGGCCTCACTAAGTTGCTGAGGTTAGTCTTGAACCTACAATCCTCTTATATCAGCCCCCCAAGTACTGGGATCACAGGTGTGCATCATTACACCCCACAAAAATACACTATTTTAAATATGACAATTGGCAGGTTTTTTCATCATAAAGTATGTGGAAAGAAAAATATAAAATTAGTTAAAATGTATAGGTAAAACCTAATCTTTTACAGTAAGTAAACAGCAGCAACAGGACAAACAAACTGTACTGTGAACTGTGAAGCAAGATGAAATGCAAGCTATCATTTCCATATATTCACTTAAATTAACTGCAGTTTATTTCTTCCTAAGAAGGAAAGAGTGTGGAGTCACTGTTATGATATTGGCTTCTGTAAACAGCCCCCTCTGCCTTCCTTTGGATTGAACTCATGGGCATTCTACCTCCGAGCTATACCCCTAGCCCTATTTTATATTCTTTATTTTGAAACAGGGTCTCACTAAGTTGTGGAGTGCCTCACTAGGTAACTGAGGCTGGCCACGAACCCGGATCCTGTGGTCTCAGCCTCCCAAATGCAGGGATTACAAGCGTGAGCCGCCATGCCCGACTTGGTTTGTCCTTTCTTGAGGTTCCTGTTAGTCTACTTTTTGTCTACTATCTACAACCACAGGTATAAAGAAGTAAATATATATATACTAGTTTATTAAAATATATGATATATATACACACACAATTCCTGCCTGCAGAAGTGACTGTAGTACTTAGAAATACAAAGGCCTGTAAACTTCAAGCCATGGAAATCTTTAACCAATCTAAAGGTTTTCTGAGTTGAGAGAGGTCTCTGAGCCACCAAGACTTAATGTCTTTTCAAAAATTAATAATAATTGCTCATTTGTGGCAGTAATTGTGCTTAGCACATTCATATATATTATATATTTTATCCTAAAAGGGTAATACTATCACATGGATTAGAAAATTGAGGCTTAGAGAGGCAAACAACTTTCCCAAGGCTATACTAAAGTGGAAATAGCCTTCTTCCTGAATGGGCTCATTCAATTTCCACTACAACATTTTTAAAGTATGTTAAATAATACCAAAAATTTCAAATTGGGAAACTAAGACTCAGAAACACTCAGAAATGGTTTCACATTTGGAATTACAATTGTTTTATATAAAGTTTAGGCTCAATGCTTTGGGATATAAGTTCTAAATAGATCATCTCTGGTTTTGTTGTTATATATAAACTCCAAAGGACAAATAGCCACACTCAGATAATAACAGCAGCTAAAATTTCTTGAGCACTTAAGTAGTATGCACTATTCTGAATGCTTTATTGTTATTAGTCTTTTTAATTCTCACAACATCCCTATAAAATATTATTATCCCTATTTTTATAACCAAATAAATAAGAAAGGGGAAGATAAATAACTTGCTCAAAGTCAATCAGGCAATCGCAGAGCCAGGATTCACACCCAAGGAGTATGACTAGGGAGCACAAGTTCTTAGCCACTGTTTGTTATTGGTCTCTTTTTATTTGGTTTTCAATTCAAAATTCACACTTTCCTGCCATTTCCCCTACTTGGGAGCACTACTCAACTCTTATCTCTTCCGAACTTTCAGGGACGGAGATCTCACCTCATAATGTCTTCTAGAACCCACACTGACATATACCATCTGTCTTTTATTCTGAAGGCATATCATATTTAGGATATTAAACTACATATTCTTTTGATCCATTTAAGGGCAGAGATGGACTATGGCTTTCAGTTATTTTATATTTCCTGTGTTGAGTGGCACCAGCCTGGGTACAAAGATTCAAGTGTGTTGGCTTTTCATCACTGACAAATACGTGAGAAAATCAACTTAGAGGAGGAAAGATTCATTTTAGCTCATGGTTTCAGTCCAAGATCTGCAGGCTTTGTTGCTCTGGGCCTTAGGTCAGCAATCCCCGTATATGGGGATTGAGTAACCAGGGGCACACTACCACTGAGCTACATCCCTACCCCTTTTTATTTTGAGATAGGGTCTCACTAAGTTGCTCAGATTAGCCTCAAATGAGATCTGCCTGCCTCAGTCTCCCAAGTAGCTAGGATTATAGATGTGTGCTACCAGGCTTGGCCAGGTTATTATTTTAGGATTTATAAAGAGAACAAAAAGTTTCTAAGAATGCACAAAAACTGTAGCAATTCCTTTTCACAAATGGGAAAATTCATAATTGGAACTAAATTCTTCACATTTAATAGAGAATGATAGAGCAATCTAAATTATACTTTTGATAAATCCAATTTCTGCTGCTTCTCTCAGAACCCCAGAGCTTAGTTCAGTATAAAGAGAATTCTAGAAGTTATTCCTTTATTTGCCTGCTGTATATTTCTCAATAATTTCATATTACCATGCTTCAGAGAAAAAGGAATATTATGTTTTCTTATTTTAAGTTGCAAAGGCAAAATTCTGTACTTGAAACTCAAAGTAATTGGTCTTTAGTTCCAAAATTCATTTCTAACATAAGTTTAATTCAATTTATCACTCATTGAATTTTATATGCCAAATATTTTCCTGGGCCCTAGAGAGACAGGGGCCAGAAAAGCAAGTACTTACCCTCAAAAGCTTTTATTAATTTAGAAAGGAGACAGCAATGTGAATAAAAATGCAATTTAGTTTTACAACGGAAAAAATCCATGCATAAGGAAAACAGGTGGTACAAAGAGGAGAGGGTGTCAAGGAAAGACTAGGCATTCGAGAAAAGAAGATACCATGGTTTGGAGGATGAAGAGGAAGTTAGATGAGCAAAGTAGGGTGGGATGGAGGTAGGGAGATTATTCCTAGCAGATGAAAATAACTTTCCTAAGGCTATGGTTAATAGATGGAAGGAGCCATACTGGAAGGTCAGATTCAAGGAAGTTAAACGTAAATGAAAGGTACAACATTAGACGGATTGTTTTGCTCTGTCGTTGGCTCCAGTCTACTTGCAGGCCTTCTTACTAATAGGTCAGAATATATTTCCCACTTCCTGGTTCATCCATTGACTTTTTTTTTTTTAATTATAGTAATTCGTGCATTGTAAGCATACATCTTTGTTAGGTACAAATTGTTAATGACATATTTGCACACATTTCTCATTTGACCCCTTCCCCAATTCCCACCCTGTCCCCTTGCCCTCCCTCCCTCGCAGGTTCAATTTAATGAGTAACCTTGATGTACATTAGGGTGTCCCCCCCCCCTGCGTCAATCCCTTTGGGTTAAATCAACTTCTTTGTTTATCGAGGGTCTCTCCTTTTCCATCTGAAGACCCTCTTATGTCCCATCTTCAACCTAGCATCCGCATATTAGGGAGAACATATGCTTCCTTACTCTTTGTGACTGGCTAATCTCACTTAACATAATGTTTTCTAGTTGCATACATCTCCTTGCAAATAACATGATTGTGTTCTTCTTTATGGCTGAGGAAAATTCCATTGTGTACATATCCCATAGTTTTGTAATCCATTCATCTGTCGATGGACATCTTGGCTACTTCCATAGTTTGGCTATTGTGAATTGTGCAGTTATAAACATAGATACACATGCATCAGTCTGATAGTTTGGTTTCCATTCTTTTGGGTATATACTCAGTAGTGGTATTGCTGGGTCATATGATAGGTTCACTCCCATTCGTCTGAGGGTCCTCCATACTGTTTTCCACAGTGGTTACACAAGTTTGCAATCCCACCAACAATGTATTAGGGTTCCCACTTCTCCACACCCTTGCCAGCAGGTGTTGTCGTTCATGTTTTTTATGATTTACTTTAATGATTAGAATGAGGCTGAAGTGACAGTGTAGTAGTCCTGAGCTAGACCTCAAGAGGCCTTGCCTATTTTCTTTTTATTATTATTATTTTTTTTATTATTATTCAGCATGGATTTTTTATACATTTCTTGAGTACAACAGGGTTATGTATATATTTACGATATATCAATCATTGTCAGAGTACAATTAGCACCACTTCTTCGTTTTCCACGTATAGCCCACATTTTTAACGTAGCCTGGTCAAGCAAACTTTCTAGAGTCATAAAACCATAAACCTTTATAGTCCTATATTTACTTTCTAAGAAGTAGGAGGGTCTTTCATCTACACATCCTAGGGGCAATCTCCAGACTTCGAGACACCAAAGTAGCTATAGCAGAAGAATCAATATAATTACTCATATATGCAGATAGCAGCTGCCAGGGGGGAAAGGGCCCAGCTGGGCTCCCACAACTCCCCTGTTTTTATTTTAAAATGCACAAAGGACTGTGCCTGTCTTAGGCCATTTCCTACCAGGTGCTCAATCTTACCTGTGATGGGGTCTTGATGAGTCATTCAACGAGCCCTGTCTTAGGTTGATATTGCCCTGAGAAAATCGAACTCATCATTGACTACCAGGCCCTGTGTGAGCCTTGCCTATTTTCCCTCTTGTATTTCTGCCATTACCATGAAAAATCAGATGCCTGGGTTAATCTACTGGTCTCAGGAGGATGAGAGGCAAGTGGAATGAACCAGAGCTGACACATGGGACAACTCGACTTAGATTATCAGAACCACCACAGCTAACCAAAGAGATCCATAAAAATAAAGCCACTAATATTTTGAATGGTTTGTTATGTAGCATTATCACAGTAGTAGCAAGCCAATACAGCAGTGGCAGTGGGATGGAGTAGAGAAGACAGACTGGAGAGAAATTTAGGAGGTAGAATTGATAGAACTTGGGTGGTGACTGGCTGGAGGCAGAGAGAGAAGGCAACCTTCCCATCTACCCCTTCCCACCTGAAATAGTTGGTGGACTACTTTAATAAAGGAAATGCACAAGAAAGATCAGATTGGCTAGTGAGGGAAGGGGGACAGATGGGAACAGGAACAGTTAGTTTTAGACACACTGTGTTTGAAAAACCTATAAGCTTCAAGCTGAGGATGCAGCTCAGTAGTAGAGTGCTTATCTATCATGCACAAAGCCCTGGGTTCCATCCCTAGTGCTGCAAAAAAGAAAAAGAAAAACCTGTAAGAACCCAAATTGACATTTTGAAAGCAGAAAAAGATTCTGCTCTGGATCTTATGGATGTGGTCTCATTTGAATATGTATATTATTCAGAAAACATCAGCATACAAATGGTGACTACTCCATGGGAATAGATGAGGATATTGATATCTCAGGATATCAAGAAGGAAAGTGCTCAGCAATGTTGGCTGCTGTGGAGAAGTCAAAGTAAGGACTGAGAAACATCTTTTTGACTTGACAATCACATCACCTCTAAAAGAAGGAGTAATTTTGAAACTTTTTATTTATTTTTTACAAATAGGGAGAGTAGTCTGGGCCCAATTAAACTCACTATGTAGTCAGAAAATAACCCATAATTGGGAAAGTCACAATGTCATTGCTTTGAATCAAATCACTACTTCACACAAGGTCAATGTGGCATAATTCTGAGAAGAGTCAGTAGGTTTATCCTGAGCATGTATTTTAGGAATTCAAGATCATTTGTACTAGATCCCAGGAAGACCATTTTTCATGATCTCTTGAGACATACCAGCAAAATATAATATGCAGAGATTTTGCAGAAATTGTTTTCCTGAGAGTAATGAATGTACTTCAGAAATGTTTTCTGATTTATAGTAATGCCACATATGAAAAACCAAAAAAGTTCCCCATCTCTTACTCATAAATGTCTATGTATTGAATTTTTATGTAGTGTAATATTTATATTTTCCTCTCAAAAAATTATGGCTCATTTCTGTCTCTTCATCAGAATATACTATGGTGATTCCTAGAAACATGCCTGGGTATTTATGTCTAATCTAGCAAATTAAATCCACATAGCAAAGGTATTTTGTGGAGATCATTCTGGTAGTTTGGATCGTTAGATATCAACACGAGGCAGTCCCTGGCTATTGCCTTTAATAGTAAGGCAGTACTAGGTCATGCAAGGTGCCTCTGTTGTGGCCCTGTTTTTGCCATGTGACCCTCTCTTGGCCACAAGTGATTGAGGCAGTGATCAACACCTGACCTGAAAGCAACCCTCCATAAGGTGGCAAGTGGCCTACAACGTGGCACAGTACTAAAGAACTGAGCCCAACAGCAGTGCATTATAGTGGCTAGTGACTGGCTAAGCATATTCTTTATTATGGTGCTGGTGGGAGGGTTGCAATGTGACTTAGGCATATGGAGTTGTAGCAGCTGGAGGAGACACAGGGCTTCTCTAACGGTAGGCAACAGAGGAAGGAGCAACAGGCACTCTATTTTCATATAACACTAAGTGCTCCTAAACCAAGAGCTGTGGTGAGGCTGCTGGATGTGCCACTCATGTGCAATGAGAATGGCAGTCTATTTTTCTCTGAAGCATAGCTATATACCTATTGAGATTACTTTTTGTCTTCCTTTTAAGGGCCTATGAATCTTTCCAATGTACCCCTATAATAAAGGTAACCTAAATATCTCTGATCCTGGAATTTGAACGCATCTAACATAATTTTACATGACTTTTGAGTCATGAATGAAAAAGTTAAAGTACATTATTGAGTCAGGTGTGGTATACATACCTGTAATCCCAGCCACTCGGGAGGCTGAGGCAGGAGGATGGCAAGTTCAAGGCCAGCCTGGGCAACTTAGTGAGACTCTGTTTCAAAATAAAAAATAAAAAGACCTGAGGATGTAGTTCAGTGGTAGAGAACCTCTGGGTTCAATCCCAATACCACACAATAAACAAACAAACAAACATTATTGAATTAGATTCCCTACATATGCCAGTTAATTATTCAATCAACAATATGCACTGATTACAACTATGTGCCAAACATGTACTTGTTAGAAACTTAGTAGTGAACAGGACTGATATAACTCCTGCTTCCCGAGTGCTACAGTCTACTCTGTAATTCTCTGCCACGTGTCTTACTATGTCTCACTGTGAACAAACGTAAACTTCAAGTATCTCAGAAGCCTGTGATCTACATTTGTTTGTTTTGTGGTTGGGTGTACGTGTGTGTGTGGGGGGGGGTGCTGGGGATTGAACCTTAGGGGCATTCTACATTTAATCTATACCCTCAGATGTAGAATGCCCTATTTTTTTTATACCCTATTTTATTTTTTATTTTGAAACAAGGCCTCACTTAATTGCTGAAGCTGGCTGTGAACCTGCAATCCTCCTCTCTCAGCTTCCCAAGTGCCAGGATTACAAGTGTGTGCCACCACACCCTGCTTTTGTTTTAAATATACATAGTTTTCCAAACATGTTAGGCTAATAAGAATATAGCATTAAACTCATGTTAATATTTTAATTTACAGTACCTACCTAAGTTTACATCAGAATAAAGCTTAGTTTAGAGCTTCCTAAAAATTAGTACATTTGAAACAAAGCAAACAACAGAAAGCAGAGTTAGTAAAATTATCAACTATTAACTAGACCATGGCCCCTAAGTAGAGCCAGAAATGTAGTAACAAAATGAGAGTTGCAGAAATCCAAAAGAACAGAGTAGTATAATGATGTTTGTAGGCTAGCGTTTTGCAAACAGCGATAATGTGGCACATATAAATGGAAATAGGTCCTGCACGTAAAAAGGCTAAACATTTTTCCTCATCCTAAGTAAAAGATAAGCTGAAAATTAATGGCAGGGATTGCCCAAGATAACAGGCTGAAAATAAAAAGATAGGTGATTCATTAAACTAGATTGAAGAAAAATGGAGAAGATGGAATCTGATGCTCTGTGAAATTGAAATGTCACAGAACTGACATTGATGCATTCTGTGATGATCCTGCTGGGAACTAAATACTCAAGCCAAAAAAAAAATTTAATGCTATATTTCTTAGACTGACAAAAATTAAGAATGTGTAGATAAGATGGGCCAGGTGAAGTAGAGAGTTGAGGGAACACTGTTAAGCTCTTCAGAGTTTCTCAGATTCTTTAGCTATTATTTCACTTGAGTATCAAGGGACTGAAGATTCTCTTAGTTATATCTTACCATTCAAATTTGTACAGGCTTTCTTTCTAAGATACACAAATTCTTAAGCACCAGAACTTCTAATTGCTGTATGAGACTTAATCTAGTTGCTGTAGTACTATTGTGGAAATTCTCTCTGGATGTCTTCAATTAAATAGGATGCAGTTTAAATGGGGAATGGTATGCTTGTAATCCCAGTGCTTGGGAGGCTGAGACAGAAGTATCACAGGTTCAAGGAAAGCCTCAGCAAGTAGTGAAACTCTCATCAACATAGCAAGAGCCCATTTCCAAATAAAAATAAAAAATAGGGATAGGGGTATAGCTCAGAGGTAGAATGCCCCTGGGTTCAATCTCCAGTAAAACACACACACACACACACACACAAAACCACAGTTTAAATATCTGCATCTCTCTGAGAACACAAACAACATTAGAAATTAGGGAAATAATGTAACTATAGCTACAGAATCTAACCTTAATTACCAGAGAAATTTATTGATATATAATTTAGACATGTAAATTTGAAAATTGAAACAAATGGATAATTTTAAAGAAATTATAAGCCATAAAATGGAATCACAAATAGGTAGAGAACCTGAATAGATAAATTGTTATCTAAAAAATTGAAAACTTAGTGAAAGATCTCCTAAAAAGGAGACTAGGCCCAAAAGACTTTATAAGAGACTTCCACTAAACCATAAAAGACCAGATAGTTCCTTTGTTATAAATACTATCCCAGAGCAAAGGAAAAGGATAAAAAGCTTCCCATTTCATTATAAGACCAACATAATTCTGATAAACCAGAATGGAAAGTACTCCTTCATCTGCATTCTGAAAACAAAGCAAAGACCCTGAATACAATATTAGCACAGAATCTAGCCATGTATTAAATAGATATTACATCATGACCAGGAGAGTTTATTCCACAACTACAGGACTGCACTAACACTATGGAATCTATTAATACAAATCACCGTACTGTCCGATTAAAATAAATAGAAACCAAATGATCATCCTGTGTTGGGAAAAGCACTTGATATTTGTGTGTGTGTGTGCTTGGGGTGGGGGAGGTACTGGGGATTGAACCCAGGGGTGTTCTACCTCTGAGCTACACCTCCTGACCTACTTTATTTTTTATTTTGAAACAGAGTATCACTAAGTTGCTGAGACTGGCCTTGAACCTGTGATCCTCCTGTCTTAACTTCCCAAGTATTGGGATTACAGGCATGCACCACTACACCCAGCTGGCACTTGACAAAATTTAATACCCATTTTATTAAAATATCTTTGAGAGCCCAGAAGAGAGGAAAACTTGCTTATAGAGCATTTGCCACAACTTTATAGCAAACCCGATACCAAAACATTTGAAGCAATCATTTCCTTGAAAGTCAAGAACAAGATAAGAATACCTACTTCTACCATTACCATTTGCCCATTTGCTATTATATTTGAAGTTTTAATCAATATGCTAAAACAGTAAAAGAGATATAAAATACAAATAAATGGAAAGGTTAAGACAAAACTCTTTTAAAGGGTATAAGCCAATGGAACTAATAGAATTCAGTCCTGTTTTTGAACAAATGATCAGTATTTTAAAATTTAATGGCTTCTAGTATACCAACACCAAATAGAATATTAAGGGAAAGGGATTCATTCACACACAAAAAAAACCCCATGCCATCACTCAGAAATAAATCTAATAAAAATGTTAAAAATTTATATAAAGCCAGGCATGGTGTGCATGCTTGTAATCCCCGTACTTGGGAGGTTGAGACAGGAGGATTCAGGTTCGTGGCCAGCCTCAGCTACTTAGTGAGGCCCTCTGCACCTTAGTGAGACCCTGTTTCTTTCTTTCTTTCTATTTTTGTACAAGGGATTGAACCCAGGGGCATTCTACATCTGAGCTATTCCCTCAGTCCTTTTTTATTTTTATTCTGAAACAGGGACTCTGTAAGTTGCTGAGGATGGCCTGGAACCGAGATCCTCCTGTCTCAATCCCCCAAATACTGGGATTACAGGCATGTACCACCACTCCTGGCTTTTGTTTGTTTTTTGAGATGGGGTATGGCTATGTTGGCCAGGCTGTCCCTGAACTCCTGGGCTCAAGGATCCTCCTGCCTCAGCCTCCTGAATAGTGAGATTACAGGTACCTGCCACCACACCTGGCTAAGAAGTTAATGTTTAAAAAATAAGTCTTCTCTATTTATAAATTCAATGCAATCTCAGTCAAAATCTCTGAAACAATTTTGTGGAATTCAGCAAGTTGATTCCAAGGCTTCTGTGGAACAGTAGAATTATACCTAACACAGTGAAATGCTTCCTCTAAGACATGTGAAAACTAATACCAACTAATGGAATAGCTTCTTTCAGCCTTGCTTCTCATGCTTACATAGAAAAAGATACCAGTTGAGTAGGATGGAAACTAAGAGTGCCTGCACTGTTTAAATTGTTCTTTCTCACACCTAGCTTTCTTCTCTTTTTTTTTCAATAGATTAAGTGGGTCCTCTAAATTAACTACACTTTATGATACAACCGCTTTATATTCTGATAAAATTCCTTCAAGTATATAACATAGTATTTTGCAACTTGGCATGTCAGTGGCTTTGCATGGTTCTTTAAACCCCCAACTCAAAGACTCTTTAATAGACTCTTTAATATATGATTGCTTAGAATTAAAGCAGATAGCCACCATTTTTCTTTTGTGACCCAAGAATTTATAGAAATTTGACCTGGTACTTTGTGTTAGATCAGTTAGAAAATATGTGACACATACTAAACACCACTACTTTATAACTGCACTGTTGCCAAATATTAGAAAAATCCCTTCTACATTATTTTTGTTTGGTTGGTTGGTTTGGTGTTACTGGGGATTGAATCTATGGGTGCTATACCACTGAGCTACATCCCATCCCTTTTTATTTTTATTTTGAGACAGGGTCTCACTATATTGCCCAAGCTGGCCTCAAACTTGAAATCTTCCTGCCTCAGCCTCTCTAATAGCTGGAATTACAGGCATGTGCCGCTCCCGGTCATAACATATGATCAGGATTAGAAATACATTTGTCTCATTGACCAACTGACTCCCTCAAGCTAATCCAGTTCCAAATCCACATTCTAGCACTAATCATCTTTCCTCTGATCTCCAGACCATCCAGCTATCTAGAACAAGTTATTTTTGTTTTAATTTTACAGTCCTGGGGATGGAACCCAGTACCTTGTGCATGCTAGACAAAACCTCTACCACTGAGCTACATACAACCCCAGCCCCAGAGAGGCCTTTTCAAATAAAAATAGGCCTCATCTGGTAACTTGAAGGAGGTTAATGGAACAAAGACTTGAGTGAGCTAAGGGAATTAGCCTGTGGCTATCTAGAGGAAGATTGTTCCAGGGTTATGGATAATCACTGCAAAGGGTCCATGCAGGAGCATTCCACTGCTTGTCTGAGAAGAGCAACAGCAGCTGTAACCCAGTGAATGGAGTCAGAGGACAGTAGGAAATGAGGTCAGAGAGGATAGAGGTTTGGATCACATGGCTTAACGACTATTGAAAGGACTTTGACTACCGCGGGGCTTTGAGCAGAGACATTATGAGATCCTGCTTAGGTTTAAAGAGTTCACTCTGGCCTGGCATGGTGGTGCATGCTTGTAATCCCAGTACTTGGGAGGCTGAGACAAGAGGATCACCGCCAGTCTCAGCTACTTAGTGAGGCCCTCTGCAACTTAGTGAGACCCTGTTTCCAAATAAAGAATAAAAAGTAGGGCTGGGGGTGCAACTCAGAGTTAGAATGCCCCTGGGTTCAATCCCCAGTAACACACACACACACACACACACACACACACACACACACACACGAGTTCACTCTAACTGCTGAAATTAGACTCTCATGTAGGCAAGGACAAGACAGAAAAAGACCAGTTAGTAGGCTATGACTGCAATACAGGTACAAGCTAGTATGGCTTGATCTGCTATCCTCCTTCTTACCCAAGCTAGAAACCTGTGTGAGCTCCTCTAGTCATTCCTCTTTCCTGCTTCCTCAACCATTTCTCCACCTATCCCCCAGTACACACACCTGGATTCTACTTCTAAATACCACTCGCGGCCCTCTATCCCATGACTACAGCCTCTATTCAAGCTTATCTGAACCACTGAAATGGCCTTCTAACTGGCCTCCCTGCCTCCAGCTTATCCCTACTTCCAGTCTATCAGCAGGAATATTTTTCTAATTAAGGGATGCTAACCTGGGATGCACACATAGAATTCACAGGGTCTGTGACTTTGGTGAGAAAAGTTCATTTTTATTTTTATTTACATATATATATTTTCAGTTACATATTTCAGCTACATACCCAGTGTGTGTGTGTGTGTGTGTGTGTGTGTGTGTGTGTGTGTGTGTGTGTGTTGGATACTGGGGTATTCTACCTCCAAACTACACCTTCAGTCCTTTTTCTATTTTTTTATTTTGAAACAAGCTCTTGCTAGGTTGCTGAGAGTCTTGATAAGTTTCTGAGGCTGGTCTCAAACCTGAGATTCTCCTTAGCCTCCCAAGTACTGGGATTACAAACATGTGCCACCATACCCAGCTCCCACCCCCTTTTAAACTGAAATTTAGTATTTCCTTTGATTATGAATATAAGAAACAAACCATATAATTAGCAATACCTAATACTATGACCATTGCCAAGAGAAATTACAGATATTTTCATATGACATTACAGTTGATAACATCTATCACAAGACATCTCTTATACCCATTACCACTTTGAAATTATGATAATAGTAGATTTTAATGTGCTATTAATGGAGCAAATAGTGCAATTGAGAAATATTTTGTGTTTCAACATTGTCAAATTCTTTTTAATTCCTATGAATTTCAATTTGAAATTTAAACATTGTATTCTGAGGAATGTATAAGCTTATCAAACTTCCAATGGAGTTCAAGATCAGAAAATATTAAAAACCTCTGTTCTAATCACATTGAATCTATTCAGACCTGATCTTATTACTTCCATGTTTTGAAGATCCTCAGGTAGCTTGCCAGGGTATAGCATAGAGTCCTAAATTCTTTTGCTTACTTGCTTGTTTGTTTGCTTGAAGTACTGGGGAGAGAACCCAGGACTTTGCACAATTTAGGTAAGCACTCTACCCATGGACTACAACCCCAAGGCTTTAATACAGTATTCTATTGTATACTGTAGGGTTGTTTTGTTCATTTGTTTTTAGAAGAGGCAGAGTTTCACTGTTTCCCAGGCTGATCTTGAACTCCTGCCTCAGCTTCCTGAGTTGCTAGGACTACAAGTGCCCTTAGTCATGCCTGGCAAGTCCCAAATAGAACTAACAAGGTTCTCCACATCCTCACATGCCTTTTTCTGCTTTACTGCAAGTCATTCTTCCTTTTTCCACCTTATGTTCTGACCACCTGATACCAATGCTGGTTTCCTTACCCTAAGTATTCCTTCCTCATGTTTCCTTTGTTCTGCAAAGCCTACCCAACCATAAAAAACTCCTACTCCATCTTCAAGACCTACCCTCCTCCAATACTGCTTCTTCTCAGGCCAAATTTGTTCCTCCTTCACCCTTACTCCTACGGCACATTATATGTGTCTTTTCACATCTTATGACTAGTCTTGGTTGACCTACTCTGCCTTTCTTGTGCAAAAGTAACACCTCATGGAGAGACACTATCCATATATCTTGTAGAGGATGTTAACAGATCCCTCAATAGAAAGTTGAACTGAACTAAATTATTACATTTTTAGGTAATTGATCTGAGAATGTGACTCACTTCTTTAACTCATAAGAATATGATGAAATATGTCCCAAAACTTTTCCCTCAGTCTTCTTATCACCTTTAGGTCAGGAACATGCAATTCCATTTGCTTATAAGTAAATCTGTTTGCAAGCCATCAACTAGAGGATGTTTGTAATACATATATTTGACAAAAAACTCAAAAAACCCTTTAAAAAAAGATTCCTGCAAATCATGAAGAAAGAGACAACCAGTATAAACCAATAAAAATCAGGCAAAGGCTTGGAGTGTAGCTCTGAGGTACAATGCTTACTTTGCATACTTGAGGCCGTAGGTTCCATTTCCACCATGTACATTAGGATGCACACACACACACACACACACACACACACACACACACACACACATTGGGCAAGAGACTTGAAGTGAAACTTGGAAAAGGAAGCTATCCACATGGTCAAAAGAAATAAAGCTCAACAGGACCTGATATGACCCATGAGGAAAATGCAACTTAAAAACCATAGTAAGAAACCACTACTCCCAGCCCAGAAAGGCTAATTATTTTATTTATTTTATTTTATTTGTGGTACAGGAGCTCAAACTCAGGGCCTTGTAGATGCTAGGCAAGTGCTCTACCTCTGAGCTACATCCCCAACCCTTTAAACAAAATTATTTTGAGACAGAATCTTGGTAAATTGCCCAGGCTGGCCTTGAACTCCAGGTTCTCCTGCCTTGGTCTCTGTAGTAGCTGGAATTACAGGTGTGTGCTGCCAATCCTGGTCAGAAAGTCTAAAATGTAAAAGATTCACAACATCAACTGTTTTCAAGGATGTAGAACTTTTATACATTGCAGATGGGCATGTAAAATTATGCAATCTCTTTGGAATCCTATTTGTTAGTTTCTACCAGAGTTTAACATACATCTGCTTTATCATCCAACTATACTTTATGCCCAAGAGAAACGAGTACATATGTCCTCTCATTTGCACAATATTATGGTCACAGAAGTTTTATTCATAATATCAAAAAGATGAAATAACCCAAATACTCAACAAATACCTAAATTGTAATACTCTTATATAATGGAATACTATACCTCAATTTAAAAAGAAATAATCAAGTCAGGCATGGTGGCTTAGGCCTGTAAACCTCAGCTACTAAGTGGGAGGATTTCAAGTGAGAGACTAGTCTGCAATTTAGCAAGTCTAGTTAGTCTCAAAAAAAAAAAAATATATATATATATATACTCATTATATATATAATGAAGATGAGGATGTAGCTCAGTGGTGGAGCATTTGCCTAGTATGTATAAAGCCTTGAGTTCAATCACCAGTGGTTATCCAGATATATACATATGCAGAAATTCAAACTATACACTTAAGATTAATGCAATTTATACACTTGACCATTTGCATTTATTATTTAGTAAACAATAAAATAAACATGGAAAGATCCACAGAAGAGATAGTGATTTTGGAAACTCAAGCCATGGCAAAACTTTGGGAAATAATTTTAATGTATTCCAAGACAAACTGCCATTTGACCCAGTGGAAAGAATAATAAATTATTCTTGGATGCGTAAAAAAGAGAATTAAAATAGAAATATTTTGAAAATAAAAGCAGTACACAAATGCAACCTATTAACTTAAGCCTGCCCTAGCCCTGGGCAAGTAAAACCCTGGGTTAACTCAGGCACACTGGTCCCTGTATATAATGCCAACTACTTGGGAGACTGAGGCAGGAGCATTGCAAGTTTGAGGCCAGTCTGGGCAACTTTGCCCGACCCTTACTCAAAATTTAAAAATAATAAAAAGGGGGAGAGCTGGGGATGTAGCTCAGTGTTAGAGCACTGCTGGGTTCAATCCCTAGTACCGTAAGACAAAAAAACAAACCAACAAGCAACCTGGGTTAAACCCAATGGCTCAGAAATCACTGCGCATCATGACAAGGCTGGCTTCCTAATCACCAGTACATTTTTACTATCTCCTTTCTACTTCCTCTTTCTTGTCTGTATCTTCACATTGGTAGCACTTGGAACTTAAGAACACTTTATTTCTGTTGCAGTCATGAAGGAGATGGAAAAATGTCTTTTTTTTTTTTTGGTGTGTGGTACTGGAGAATGAACCCAGGGGCATGCTACCTCTGAGCTATACCCCTAGTCCTATTTTTTTATTTTATTTTGAAATGGGGTCTGTTTATTGGTTAACCAATAATTTTGTTTCTAGTAATCTACTTAAAAATAGACCATTAAGCATATGAAAATACATATGCACAACATTACTTTGCAGCATAGGACATTAGTTGACTAAAATACGGCACATATAAATAACAGAGTACTATGAAGATGCATTAAAAACAGAAGGCAATGCCTTATAAACTGATTGGAGGTTCAAAGACAGCCTTAGCAACCTACCAAGACTGTTTCAAAAATAAAAATAAAAATAGGGCTGGGGGTGTAGCACAGAAGTAGAATGCCCCTGGGTTCAATTCACACACACACACACACACACACACACACACACACGCACACACAATATTAAACTACTGGAATCTGTGAATTATATTGTGGTATGTAAAAGAATACCCATTTCTTAAGAAATATACGCTGAAGGACCATGATATTTGCCATCAATTCTCAAATGGTTCAGAAAAAATAGTACAGTAGGCGTAGTGGGCAATGAAGAGGGAGAGAGAAGGAAGACAGAGGGAGAGACAAAATGTTAAAGCAGATATGCCAATTGTTGAAAAACTGGTAAAGTTGAGGACAGGTTATACAGTAGAAGTTGTCTCTACTAGTCTTACAAGGTTTCTGTAAATAAATGTTTAATGAAACTGTGCTTGTGAGAATGAGAAACACTCAGTAAAGACACAAAATGACATTGTTAAATTCATTTGCCTTTCACAGGTGAGCACCTGAGTGTCAGTTCTGCTCTGGATAGTCAAGAAATCACTAGTCCCAAACCCACACTCTACCTATGTCACAGAAACCTTGTTACCAAAGGCTGGAAGCACAGGAGGCTTAGGGGTGTTTTCTGGGACTTCAAGGAAGAAGAGTGGAGTTATCCTGGGAAAAT
>PVLC010009157.1:0-55261 GCA_004027655.1 Graphiurus murinus | reverse complement strand
TATACCCAACAGAATGGAAACCAAATTATCAGAACGATGCATGTGTATCTATGTTTATAGCAGCTCAATTCACAATAGCCAAACTATGGAAGCAGCCAAGATGTCCAAACACAGATGAATGGATTACAAAACTATGGGATATGTACACAATGGAATTTTACTCAGCCATAAAGAAGAACAAAATCATGTTCTTTGCAAGAAAATGGATGCAACTGGAAAACATTATGTTAAGTGAGATTAGTCAGTCACAAAGAGTTAAGAAGCATATGTTCTCCCTAACATGTGGATGCTAGGGAGAAGATGGGGCATAGGAGGGTCTCCAGATGAAAAGGAGAGATCCTCGATAAGCAACGAAGTTGATTTAATTGTAGTGGATGCATGGGGCAGAGGGACACCCTAAGGCACATGATGTACTTACACAATCATATCAAGGTCACTCACTGAAGTGAACCTGAGGGGGAGGGATGGGGAGGGGATAGGGTGGGAATTGGGGAAGGGGTCAAATGAGAATTGTGCGCAAATATGTTGTTAACAACTTGTACTTAACAAAGATGTATGCTATATTGCACGAATTACTACAATAAAAAATTTTTAAAAAAGAGGAAAAGGAAAAATAAAAAAGAAAGGATAAAATGTAAGAGGGAGAGGTAAAAGAAGAAGAAAAGAAAGGGGAGGAAAGGAAAGAGAAGGTAGAGAAAGTGAGTGAAAAGGAAAAGCAGGTAGAGAAGGAGAAGCAGCAACCACTGAGTTGCGAATGAGGACAGAAGGGAGGCAGATGAATATGAGAAGTTGGGGCAAGGGCGCTAATTGGTGCTCAGAAACATGAGGGATAGTTTCACTTAAAATTTTTGTACTACCCAGGTGTGATGGCACACGCTTGTAATCCCAGTACTTTGGAGGCTGAGACAGGAGGATCCCACATTCAAGGCCAGCCTCAGCTACTTAATGAGGCCCTCTGCAACTTAGTGAGACCCCATTTCAAAAAAAAGAATAAAAAATAGGGCTTGAGGTATAAGTCAGAGATAGAATACCCCTGGGTTCAATCCCCAGTAATGCAAAAAAAAAAAAAAATGTACTATCACAAAAACAAGGTTACGACAGAGCCCACAGGGTTAAGTATCTTAAACTGCCACCTGTCCAGGTTACCTGACCACTGAATGTCTACAGTGTCACTTCACCAATCAGTGCAAGGTGGATGGGAGCCAGAGGGCAGGATTCCTGGGAGCATCAGCTGATGTGTGTGTAGAGCACCTACACACCTGACTGGTGAAGGCAGGGATGGAGCGGTCCCCTTTCTCAAGGACTCTCCAGTTGAGCATCACACTTAGCTTGCCAACCCTAGACAAGGCAAAGAGATTCACTGGCCTACAGAGAAGAGGAATGGCCAGAAATATCAGCCACCAAGCAGGCTCCGTTCTCGTTCCTCTGATGCACTTAAGAAGTAAGGAAGGACCTACCTGAAAGTGCTACAGTCAACAGCTGACTGCAGTGTGGGAAGTGAGAGCAGGGATCCCAGTTACTGTCTGTGTGACTTTGGGCAAATCCCTGAACCTCTCTGAATCATCACTTCTTTATCTGTAAAGTGGAAATAATAGCAGAACCTCCCCAAAGGTGGCTGTGAGATGGAATAAGGTAAAATACACAGAGCACTTGGAGCAGTACCCCTGGCCCACAGCAAGTATCATAACTGTGTAAGCTACTATTATTCATTTATTTTAAATATTCAAACTGGGCATGGTAGCATTGTCTGTTAATCTAGTACTTAGGAGGCTGAAACAGGAGGATAGCAGGTTCAAGGCCAACCTCAGCAACTTAGTGAGATCCCCAACAACTTAATTAGGCTCTGTTTCCAAATGAATAAAAAGAGCTGGCAGTATAGCTCAGAGGTAGAATGTTCCTGGGTTCCATCCCCAGTATCACATACACACACACACACACACACACACACACACACACACACACAGAATCTATATGTAACTTTTCAGGTAATGGAAAAATGCTATACCTTGATATGAATTGTGGTTAAGTGTTTATATGCATATGTAAAAACTCACTGAACTATATAGTTAAGATTTGAACATTTCTTGTAAATTGCATTAACATTAAATCTGCATTTCATTATATATAAAATATAAATATATGAATGTATACATATACAGTATAGTAGCCTATAGTCTATTACTAAAATAAGTACATATATGTTACTATACTACTATATGCATTTATCATGGTAATACATAATATATACATTTATAGGTATATACATAGTAGGTATCAGTGTTTTCCCTGTTTTACAGGTGTACACAGGGAGAATTCAGGAAGTCAGGTAAGTTGTCAAAAGCACTGCCTCAGGACTGACACGCAAGCATTTAGACTCTGGAGTTTGTGCTCTTGAAGTTTGGGCTGGGTGAGTTCCAAAGTCATTTAGGCCTCTCTCCTCAATAGGAAGACGGCTCGCAGTTACCTATAGATGTCTTCCTGCATCAACAGAGAGAGAGCAGCTCTTCCTTCCTCTCTCCCACCTTCTACACTCAGCTCAGATCAGCTCCACCATCTAATTAACACCAAGATCTCTGCCAAGCAAGAACCTAGCAGGTGATGCAGGGTACACACTCCAGCAAGGAAACGCCCAGCAGAGGGCTGCAGTGATGAAGGATGAAGGGAACACACCCAGCTCCCCAAACTCCTCAGGGGCTAAGGATGCCCCACTCCTAGCTGAAGTAGACCCATTTGGAGTACCCTGGCAGTTCTTGCCAAGACAGAGAGCAGCAGACAAGGAGATTCAGGGCTTATAATTTACGAGGTGCTGTAGAAATTAATTTTGTATGCCTCCTCTATTAGCAGTGTGTCTGAATTAACTTTAATATGCAAGTTATCATGTTAATCTTTGATACTAAAAAAGAATGTATCATCATTAACCTTCCTAGCCCCAAATTTAGCAATGCAGTCTTTTTATTAGTGGTAATAGAAGTAGCATTATTTCTTGGCATCTCAATACTCTCACCTATCCGTATGCAGTTCCACCAGTCACTTTGTAAAACCTTTGCTGATTCAGAAGCCCATTTTTCAAGCATTTGACTCTAACTGCTCATAAGTCACCAGAAGTTGACTCCACCATCTCTCTCTCTCTCTTTTTTTTCCAGTTTCCTCTAAATGAGAATAAATTTTCTACTGAAGGAGCAGTCCACAGAAAACTATAAAGGGCAGTGGAAAGGGGCCCACAGAAAGAAGGGACATGAGCAAGTTCCACGTGATATTTATGAAAGGCAAGTTCATCCTAGGCCAGTGGTAACTGGTCTTCAGAGCTCTGAGATCCCAGAAAACACAGGCACAAGTAAGACGAACACCAGCTTCAGGGAGCAGTAAAATAAATAATATTGGAAGGTTCAAAGTTAAAGATAACGGGAAAGCCATCCAAATACTGCAACCTAGTCCATCTTTCTTTTCATATATTCATTTGGCAGAGGAAAATTATAGATGAAAAAGTATGAAAGTTCTATACCCTATTTAGATGAAGAGCTTTAGGTATTCCTATTTCATTTATTGTACACATGCTAATCTTTAACATGTAATAATAGCAGGAAAATGTTCGATAAATTGCATTTTGCCATCTTTTTCTTCCATTCACATCCTCTAATTGAATAGCAAGATAATCAGAAGTTGGAAAACTTCTTCTAAGAGGACAAAAAATAAGAATAAGGACTAAATTATAATCTTAAAATAGAACATCAGTTCCTGAAAAATAAAACTGGTTTCTATTCTCAATAAAAGCAATAGCATACAGCTTCTAATTCAAAATATAAGCAAAAATACCTACATCCTGAAACTAAATTGGCTCCTAATCAACCTTTTAACTTCTAGGAAAGCCACAATACTGATTGTTGACATATCTGAGTTCATCTCTGGCATATGAGTAGTTCTTATGTTTCCCTTTTAGATCTAATAATTGTTTTTTTCTGGCTACTACCTAAGAAAGACATGGTATGAATAAGAATGAAACTGGGATTCAGCCATATTTATTCTTAAAGGGCACAGAGCATTCTGAAGGACAGAGTTAAGTTAAGTACTTTTCAAGCTACAAATGGGAGACCACACACCATGGACTTAGCATAGTTTACAACCTGCACTATTATTTACTTAATATTTATCATAAAATAGATTCATTTTAACTGCTTACATTTAGTTTAGAAGAAAACTTTGCTACTTCAAATGGATTATGCATAAGAACAATCAGTAAAAAAGAAAATAGAGTCCTTTTGTTGAAATCTAAGAAGAGGTGAGCCTGAGGTCTGCTTTCTTTTTGCTATCAAAGGAGATCAGTAAAGAAAGATTAACAACGAAACAGCTAAGGTATACAATTCTGGACATAACCACAAAGATTGGAAGAGGAAAGAATGAGAATGAGTGACTTGCACCGCGGTGATACAGCACTTAACCTATGCTCACCTGAAGTATCCACCATGCCACCGAAAGTCATTTTGCACACTGGAGTTCAGCCTTACATAAGAAAATACAAGTAAGAAGGAAAGAAAGAAGAGAGGGAGGGAAGAATGGAGGGAGAGAGGGAAGGAAGGGAGGGAGGGAGGGAGGGAGGAAGGAAGGAAGGAAGGAAGGAAGGAAGGAAGGAAGGAAGGAAGGAAGGAAGGAAGGAAGGAAGGAAGGAAGGGTGATTGGAATTGCTGGTTTCTCTTCTCAACTGTGCCACTAACTCCTAGTGTGACCTTGGGTAGGTCATGTTCCTTCTTTGGACCATAATTCCTTGGACATGAAATAAGAAGGTTGGATTAGACAAGAAGCATGCAACTGTCTGTGTTTTGTGAAATCTTTAAAAATGGCCAAAAATCTCTCCTCATCATCTAAAGTACATGGTTTCAATTGCATTTGCCCTGTTATCAGAAAGTCTTACCAGGAAGAAATAGTAAAGCTTTGAAAAGATCAGGTATCTGGGGACAAAAAGAAAATTTAAAGCTGTAGTGTTGAAAAAAATCAATGAAATTGACTGTACTCCACACACAGCAGAAGCTGACCGCCCAGGATAGGTGCCAGGGGGGGGTGCTTTGGAAACCAGTGGGCAGGGCGCTGCCTCACGTGGGCCTGACGACCCTTACCTCATTACTTGCCCATGTCAAATAGTAGTTTGTGCCACTGCAGTAAGTAAAAGAGGGTGCTCATTTCAAATGATCAGTTTTATTTCCCTCTTCCTAAGAAGTAGATTGTGAGAGAAGAAAAAACCAAAACAAACAAAAGATCAGTAGTAAATAATTAGCTAAGTATCTGCAAAGTTGCTCATTTGCAAAATATGGCACAGTTAAGCAAGTTTCTCTATCCATAAAAAAATGATAACAACCTGCCTTATAAAAATTTTTGTAGTATGCATGTATATTATCTTTTGCACATAGTTTTTGTTTTTCTGTTTTCCAAAAGTCAATTTAATCAACATTTCATTTTTAATACTCTGCACTGGCTCCAACTCTGAACTGAAAATGAAAAAAAGAATGTAGTAATTATAAATGAATAATTAAAATGGAAATAATAATCATACTAATTTGAGGCTATAATTTATGGAACATTTATTATCATCCAAGGACTCTGCTAAGCATTATTTCATTTCATATCCATACTAACCCCATTATTATCCCCATTTTACAGATAAAACTGAAAACCAAAGAAGAGACATGACTTCCCAAAGTCACCAATGAATACAACTCAGAGATTATGAAACAAAATTAATAAAACCCCACAGGCTTCTCCAGAACCAAACAAGTCTTTGCTGAGATCAGCTGAAACCTTCCCTTTAAACATTTGGAGCCAAAGTCAAGGTCATGGAAGAATTCAAAGTTACCCAAATCTGAATAAAGACTGAATAGTCACAATTTCTGAGGTTCTTTGGTGTTTCTTATCTATTTCTTTTTAACAATTTCTCAAATGTTATAAATGATAAGATACTTTAGAATCCTCTAGCTCTCTCCTCTGGAGTCCCGGTGCACTTTGCACATATCTCTATTACAGTGCATTCATTCGTTATTTTAATAGAGTGCCCTTTGCAAATGTAGGCAGCTCCTTGAGGACAGCACCATATTGTTGTAATCTTTGTGTTTTCCAGTGGCTACTCAATGCTCTGTTTATACCAGAGGACCAATAAATACTATATATTGAGCTGGGAAACCTGTTCTGAAAGTTGCCTCTTTTCTTACAAAGGTGACTCCATCTATCCTGTGGGAAATGAGATGTCAGAGTCACAGCTAAAGACAGGGGTCTTGAGGTGAGAGCAAAGACTTGGAGATTCGGTTTAGAGTTGTGCACATCCCGACGGCTTTGAGCCTTTGAGCCATCAGAGAGGATGGCATTTAGAGCGGAACTGGAACACAGCTGAGGACTGGAGCGCTGGATGCTTGTGGAATTTCGCCAAGGCAGTAAGTATTCCTCCTTTCTCCATGCCCCACATTTCTGACCCTCAGGCACAGAAATAAAGATCTGGAGATTTGCATCCACACAGCAGGGCATTCTGAGAATATCCCCATTTCCCAAGATCAACAGGGGAGGGGACATCATAGCCCTGCCAGTGTCCTTCTCTAGACTAGCAAGAGAGGGAGAAAGGAGTACCCTGCAGCTTCAGGTCCAAGGAGCAAAGTGCTGCACGATGCATGGAAGGAGTCTGGACACTACAGTTGCTCCCTCTCCAAGGAACAGGAGCAGGAAATAGCCATCTGTCTCCTTGCTCCCAGCCCCCTGGGTCTGTCTAGTGATGTATACGGCTAAACTCTCCTGATAAACTAGGGAGAGAGAGCAACACTTCTTAAGCTCGGGGAATGATGAACCAGGGTCCCAGCTATTCTGCTGTTTTCAGAGGTGTCTCACCAACTAGCAATTGAGATTTGCAATCCACTGCAGGCTCCTGAAACACCACAAATTTTCCTGAGAGGTGACTGGGGCCTGCTGGATTGCTCTGCATAGGCCTTGAGCAGACAGCATTGTGCTTTGGCAAACCTCCTGTTACCTGGCCCATAATTGATTTTAAAACCTGCCACTGCAACCAGACACGGAGCCCAGAGCCCAGAGCCCAGAGCCCCATAAACCAAACCAAACCAAATACAGCATCCCTGCAGACTCGGGTCCTGGCAAATCTGTGACAGAGGTGGGGTGAGCCAGCTGAAAAGCAGTTTTTCAAAATAGACACAAATATTTGCATGTGGAGAAATGTCCCCCAGCAAGGACGCTATGTCGTCCTGATAGCTGCTTCCTCTCGAGAAGGACTGGGAGACACTTGGATTCACACCCAACAGCCCCCTCCCAGCACAGCACGGCCTGGGCAGACAGCACAGGGTCCTGGATGCAGCTAAACACAATGAGTCCTTCGGGGTCTTTCATATCAGGCTGACACCAGGGCTTTCAAAACCCCAGGATGACAGAATGTTTTTCAAGCAGTTGAATAGTAAGTAAAGCAGCAGCTGACTCTTTTTTTTTTTTTTCTTTGCTGTCCTGGAAACACAGACCTATGGACTCTAGAGATGGACATGATCTTTGAATCCTGAATGTAATTCTACACACGAGGAATGGAGAGGTTAAGTGGCTTGACCAAGGCCACACAGCATGTTAGTTGCTTTCCTGAAGTAGAGTTTAAATCTTCCAAGTCTTAGTATGGTGTTTTCTTCAATAAGTGATAGTACCCTATTTCAGTTAAGATAATTATCTCTGTCCTTGACACACTTGAGTACCTATTCCATGCCTGTTATTGGAATAAGGAGAAAACACATACTCTTTACCTAAAGCCCTGAAGTCAAGTGTTGTACAAGTACAGTGAAAATCTCAGAGGAGCATGAGAAGGAGAGCCACTCAAATTCAGGATATATGGGTTCTCATTGCATTTGTTTAGCTTATGATAAACAAAATACAAACAGAGGAGAGCCCCTACCTGGTCAGAAGCCACCAGCACCCAGGTGCAGAGGTACCCAATATATTGAGAGCCAATTTCTTTTAACGCATCATAGGAAGATAAATTGACATCTTTTCCAACCAATATGCAGAACCCACAAAGGTTTCACTAGGGGAAAGTGTGTCTGAATGACCCAATACACGTTGAACATGCTCATACACCCAGACACACAGACAAACATTTTATGAGGGGGAGGGGCAGGGCTTAAAATTTCTTTAAATATCATCTGAGCCGACCCTGTTCCTCCCAGGCAATAGGAGCACTTGCAACTAGAGAGGTGTGGGTGGTGACTCAGGCCAGCTGTACTGAGCTGGTGGGAATAACCTGAATGCTTCTTAACACAAGAGTGGCAGGAGCCACAGATCCAAAAGGATCCAGGCCAGAGCCACAGCAGTAGAGGAGCTGTGCTTCCCCCAGATGAGATCAGACCGTGCTGTGAGTGAGACAAAAAAGTGCTCACCTTGGCAAGGTGTGCCTTACATCTTACATGACCCAGAAAAAAAAAAGCTGGTCAGAGCTCTCTCTGGGAGGGAGAGTGAAATGAGATGAATTCCTTCAGCCCACGCTCTTTCCACAGGGCCCACAAGCAATCAGCACACCTGCCCCGCGTCCAGGAGCTGAAGAGAGAGGACTGAGGGCTGGCTTCCCCACCACCAGCCACTGTCTGAAGCAGATGAATAAAAGAGCTGGGTGGGGGGCAGCTCAGAGGACAGAGTAGAGGCTCCCAGGGTCGAGAGGGGCTGCTTGGGGCTGGTGTGTGCACACGGCAGAAGATAGAGCCAGTGAGAGATGGCAGGCAGACAGACAGGGAGACGATTAGACCTGCATGACTGGAAGCTCATCTGGACCTGATCCACCACCAGGTCTTCTCCCAAAATCCTCCAGAGGTGACCCTAGGATATCAGCCCTCTGCCACCAGTGGTGCCCATTGGTTCACCAGAGGGACCATGATACGTGACAGCCAGCAATGGTAGAGACATTTTCCAACCATGGGCACCTTGGGCACAGGCAGTGAAAAGGAGAACCCAAGCCTTCCCCAAAGCACTGAAGGGCATCCTTCGAATCAGGAAAAGAGGACCGCACTATCAATAATAATAATTCGTGTGTGGGCAAAAAAGATGGACCAGGGATTCTCATCCCAAATTTCTGCTTTCTAACCTTGGTGGACCATTTCATCTTTCAAGGCCTTTTCAAGACTGAGGGACAGGGTGTGCAAGCATACACTGGATGTATATGTTCACAAAATTTGTTTTTAATTTTTTTTGTGTGGTACTGGGGATTGAACTCAGGGGCATTCTACCTCCGAGCTACACCCCCAGCCCTATTTTTTATTCTTTATTTTGAAACAGGGTCTCACTAAGTTGCAGAGTGCCTCACTAGGCAGCTGAGGCTGGCAGTGAACCCGGATCCTCTGGTCTCAGCCTCCCAAATGCTGGGATTACAAGCGTGCGCCACCACACCTGGCTTATTTTTAATTTTTTAATATACATTTTAAGAGGAGTTTGGGGTTCATAGTAAAACTGAGCTACATGTACTGAGCCCCATCCTTCTGTGGACAGCCTCGCCAACTGTCAACATCCCCCATCAAAGCCAGTTCCATGGCTCACATTACGCCCAGTGAAATTAGCCACACACAGAAAGATGAATGCCACATATTTTTCATATTTCCTTAGACTTAGAAATCTTTGTTTAAGATTTTCTTGGATGGATGGAGAAAGAGATAAAGACAGAAAGTGAGAAGAGTAAAGAAAGGAGAGAGAGAGACAGACAGACAGACAGACACTACTTCTCTACTACTCTATTAGATATGAGAAATGGGCCTGCTTGTTATGCACACCAGAGTGGAGCCTCTTCAGAGCTTCTTCAAATTGCTGACTCAGATTCTTTCTCCACAGCTAGTTCCTAACATCCTTCCATCTCAGACATTTCCTATGCCCAGTGTGCTAAATTCTTTAATACACACACACACACACACACACACACACACACACACACACACACACACACCTTCATGTAACTCTAATACCTCCATGGAGCAAGTAGGGCAGGTCAACGAGAGGAAGTTAAGCAGAGCTGAGGTAGCAGGAGCCGCCCCCAAAGCCTGACAGGTGTGTGCCTCCTTCTTAAAACTTCTGTGCCTATAACTTGGGGGAGATTGAGTAAGAGAGAGAAGAGCGCAACATGAGCATACTGCTGAGCCTCCTCACCATCCTAGTCCTTCAGGTGCCTTGAATGCAGCCCCCCAAATGTTTATGAACATAACTATATTACCAATCACTGTACTGAACACTGAGGCATTAAGTATAGTATGGATGTTAGGAGCTGGTAGTTAAATTCCCACTGTTTCAGCTTTGGCATCTGCAAAAAGCAGATAATAGCAGCCCCTGTAACATAAGGTTGATGTGAGAATTCAAGGAGATAATGACACCCTGGTCTCAGCACAGTGCACTTTCTACAAGTTAGTAAGTACTCTATAAACGTTAACTAAGAAACTCGTCCCCCACCTGGAGACTTTCTGAAATGGGAGTGTGAGTACTGATGGGCAGAGTGACTCCAACCCTGGATCCTCTGGGCAGAGTTTGCTCGGGTCCACAGCCTGAGGGTCAAAGGGACCTGACATATCTCCTCATTCGAGTGTCTCACTTGAGAGATGAGGGAAATGAGACTGAACTGTGAATTCAGCCTCTAAGATGGAATCTATTCACAGAAAACCAAACATCTGAGAACACGGGTCTCCTGGTTCCGTTTCACTTTCTATCACATCATCAGATGATTGCAAATACTAGTAGTACTAGTAATAGTTATTGATGGTGATGATGGCATTCATTTTAGGAACTCTTACAATTTCTAGAACTCTCTATGGCTTTCCTGGGCTCAACCCCAGTTAATACTCACAATAAACCAATAAGGTAACCATTTTATATTGTTTCCAAGAGTTGAAGTGTCCTGACTAGGGTAGCAGAATCAGGTGTTGATCCAGGCCCTTGTTCTCAACAACTCTCCTGTGTTGTGCCTAGATCAGAAATGGGAAGTGTCTTCTCAAATAATTTTATCCTTTTTAGCTAAAACCATAATTAGCATCTCATTTGCCTTTGGGTAATTAGCTTCCCTCTTTGCTCTGGTGTCTGGTTCCACTTGGGCAGTCTCTCCAGTCTGGATAATGTCAAGCTCAGCAAATCCACTTTGGCTGCCCCAGCTAATGAGAGCTCTTCATGGCTAAACTGTAGGGCCTGGTGCCTCCCACAACATTCACACACAGACACACCCCCTACCATCAAGTGGTGAAAACATGTCCCTCCCAAACTGGATGATGTCTCTCTAGTTCCTCAACCAAGAACAACACAGTCTGCTTTATGCTGGGTCTATTGCATGAGGAGGGAGCTTAATTCATTCTCTCTCTCTCCTCTCTCTCTCTCTCTCTCTCTCTCTCTCTCTCTCTCTCTCTCTCTCTCTCTCTCTCTGTGTGTGTGTGTGTGTGTGTGTTTAGAGAAGAAAGAAGGGGTAATTAAAACCCTGCTACTACTGGTAAAGATGGATGAGATTCATGCTTAACAAGTAAAGAAATAATGAGCAAAGAAGACAATCATTTGTCTATTAAAGCAATGAAATTCAGCAAGTTTCTAGCATAGAGTGAAATAAACCTAAATGCCCATAAATAAGAAAATATTGAAATTGGTTATGAACCATCTATACAGCAGAGTCCTAACTTCCATAAACAATAAATTTAATTTTCCCCAACTCCAGGGCAGCATCTCCAGGATCATGCCTTGTAGCTTATGGCATAACAAGGCCCCATTATAAAGGAACAGGTGGCACACGCTTGTAATCCCAGTACTTGGGAGGCTGAAATAGGGGACTCGCAAGTTCATGGCCACCCTCAGCTACTTAGTGAAGCCCTCCACAACTTAGTGAGATCCTGTTTCAAAATAAAAAATAAAATAGGGCTGGGGGCATAGCTTAGAGGTAGAATACCCCTAGGTTCAATCCTCAGTATTGTAAAAAAAAAAAAAAAAGGAACATGTCAGGTGGGAGTGAACCTAGAATTCCCCTGAGGTTTGAGAAACGGGTATCTATAGCTCTATAGCGCTGACCCATCAAGGTCTCCACAGACTGCTGGCCAGATAGGACCCATGCCACCTCACTGTTCTATATGCAGCTGACACCTTGCCTCCTCCATGAACCTGTCCCAGCATTCCAAAAGCATCATTTTCCCGGCATTCTGGTGATAGTCACTCTTACAAGTATAAGACTATTACATTATACATATAATAATTTAAAAATTTTATTATAAAACAAATTTATAATAAATTTACCAAAACACTGTAAAATCTGTAAGTTATAAAGTTACACTATAGGCTGCTTCCTGGGTCTACATGTAGGTTTTGCTCAGTCTGTATATATCATTTGAGAATAAATCAACAGGTTTCACACACAAACCCACTCTGGAAACTTCTCTCAAAGAACGAAGATCTACATACACAAGGCAACAAGCAGTTGGCAGACCCTCCCTAGCGTCTCCCCACGCTGAGTGGTCATTGATCATTCCCACTCCTGTTTCCTTAGGTGGAAAAAATTTTCTCTGTATTCTTGTCTTTCTCAAAGATGAGGAAATGAATGACTGGCCAAATGGTACTGTGTGTCAGGGGGAAAATAGAAGAAATCACACTTCTCTGAGAAGTGAAGAAAGTCCCCACGTGTTTAATAGTCCAGTGGAAAATGGAAAACCTGTGCTATACACATGCAACTAAGATAACATTAGGTGCATCTGCTTGATAGGGTCACTAAGGCCCTGATCTTTCACCCATTCATGTTTCCTGCCTGGCCCATGTGGGCACGGGTCCGGATGGATTTGGGGTAAATCTCCAGCTCTCTGGGAGCTGACACTGCTGTTTCAGGTGCCACACCGTGCATCAGACAGACCCCAGCAGGAAAGCTGGCACTACTGCGTCACTTGATGTAGGACTGTTGGCAGGTTTTTAGACCTCCGCCCACCAGCTTCAGTGTCCTCACCTGTAAAATGGGGATAGGAACACCTACACTTTACAGAGCTGTCATGATAATTAAATAAGAGATACGGCATGAAAAGCTTAACACAGAGCCCAGCACAAAATAACGGTTAAATGGTGGCCATACACTTACATATTACTGTATTTCATATTTTCATACTCCCTCTACAATGGTGCTATATTTTTAGATTTCCATTATCATTTCAACTGAAATGAGTCAATAGCTGGTTTTCAGTTCAATCATGCCACCACTTTTGGAAATTTCCTTCTATTCTGTGTGTGTATAGGGGTATAGGGGAATGGCAAAATCAAACTGAAGCAGATAAACATAAAAAAAAATCTCATTTTAAAACCTACCTCACTATAACTCAAAGCATCCATGTTCATAATTCCACAGTGAAAAAAAATTAGAGTAAATATAAAGATTAACATAATCTCCTTTATCATGTGTGCTGTCACTAAAATGAAGAATTGTTCCAAAATTGGAAAATTGTGGAATGTGGATTGAAAGATTTGTGAATATCTGATATTTTCAGGAGATTTAGCTTGGATGGCCATTAACAAAGTGCTCTGGGCCAGGCATGGAGGTACACACCTGTAATCCTAGTACTTGGGAGGCTGAGATAAGAGGATCCCAGGTTCGAGGCCAGCAACTCAGCAAGACCCTCAGCAACTTAGCAAGACCCTCAGCAACTTAGCAAGATCCTACTTTTTAAAAAAAAGGCTAGGGATGTCGCTTGGAGATAGAATGCTCCTGGGTTCAATTGCTAGTATCAAAAATAAATAAATAAATAAGAGTAGTCTGGGATTATTTTCCTTCCTCAATTAAATTGCACTTCACAATGCCATTAAAAGCTGCCATTCTAGGTATTTTGGAATGTTCAAGAAGGATTCTTTTCTTTAACTTTATGCCAATATATATACTTTTTACCACAGCAAAAAAAAGAGAGGGAGAGAGCGAGAGACATGTTTAAAAAAAATCTCTTGGATTTGTTCTGCAGCTTATTAAAATATGTCTTCTCTGATTCTGGATCTGAAGGTTTCATCTGAGAATGACGTGTGTGATCAGACACAGAAGAAGGAGGAGGGTGGGGAGGGACCACCGCTCTCAGATCTCCAGAGCACGGAAGGGACATTTTGGAGAGGGATGCAGCTGTGTAACAGAGCAGTGGAGTCAGGCAAAGTGGCCTCCCTATTTGAAGATCTTTGATGCCTCCAAATTCTCTGATGAGAAGAAGCCAGTCCTCAAGTCTCAATGGCACCTTTTTGAAGACACGGAATTGGCTCCGGCACTTAACTCCTTTGAACTTTTCCAGGATTTGGAGCCTAGTGGTGCTAATGACTAGCTGTGTGAACTTGAAGCCATCATATAATTTCTCTTCATTGCAATAACCTTGTATAAAACAGCCTCATTCCTTTCCCATCAAATGGTGGGAAAGATTCAGAAATATTATCCTTGAAAATCCAGCCTAGTTGTTTATTTATGTGCTTATTTATTTATTTAAAATTTGAATCAGGGTCTCACTAAGTTGCTGAGGCTGTTCTTGAACCTGTGATCCTCCTGTCTTAGCCTCCCAAGTACTTAGGATTATAGGCATGTGCCACCAGGCCCAGCTGTAGATTTTCCTTGCTGATGGGGCTCTTGTTCAGTCTCCTCACTTATAGTCCTTCTACAGAGGACACGTGGCTTTCCTAAGATCACCCAAGTGTATACAAAATGAGATGATGTAAGTGAGAGTATAGCACAGCACCTGGTACAGTCTATACTGAGCATGCAAGAGACATGCTATGATCATTGATGTGATCATTGCTTTCTGTGCACCCAGTTCAGCGATCATTTTATCAGATACATAAAGAAACTGCTAGGAGGTTGCCCTATGGGCTCCAGCGAGTTCTTGTCTTAAGAGAAATTATTTCTTTCATAATTGAGAGACTCAGAGCCTAGAGAAGGTTAGTTATGTGTTGGCACATAATTCCCAGGGTGCTTCCTAATTTCACATCAGACCCTAATTTATTTGGGGATGACTTGGGGAAGAGATACAGTCTCTTTTCTCTCACCTTTCTGATTCTTTGGTCCTCAACCAGCCATAGCACTGAGCACCTGCACACTCTGGACCAGGGACTGAATCTGGGCTATGGCAATCATGTCCTCAACCTCTGAGAGAACAATGTCCCAGAAATACAACAGGACTTCTGCATGGAGAAAGGAGAAACCACCCAAGGCAGGGGGCTTGGGAAAATGTATGGCCAATGGAAACAATCACAAAATCAGATGCACACCCCAGGCTACACACACAGCATTAACTCTGCACATAGATAAGAAGTTACCACACATATAATTATAAAACTCTCAGTAAAAATATAAGTGAATACCCTTTGACTTTGGGATTTTGAAAGGTTTCTTAAACAAGATGCAAGAAAATTGGGCCATTAAAATGATCAATAAGCTTAACTGTATTCAGAGGAAAAGTTTCTGTTCATAAAAATGCACCTTAAAATGAAAAGACAAGTTATGCACTAGGAGAAGGTATACACCATGCATAAAATAAGCAAATGTGAGTGTGAAGAATGTATAAAATATACTACAACTCAGTAAGAGAAATACTGCTAACCCAATAGAACAATGGAAAGACACGAGAATAGACATGGGACAGAAGTGAAATAGAAGTGTGGACATGCAGCCGAAGTGAAATGCATGTGGCAAAGAAACTAGAGGGAAGATTCTCAGCATCACTGGGGAGAGAGGAAATGGACATCCAGAGAGTGATGACATATATTAAACCCACTTATTGACAAAAAATAAAGCGTGGGTTGGCATTCAGTGTTGAATAGAACACGTACCTACAGCAATTAATATTCCCTTAATTGCTGGCAGGAACGTAAATTGGTGCAACCACCTCTAGAAAATAGTTTAGCAATAGCTCCTAAAGCTAAATAGTCAGATTCCCTGTGACAAAGCAAATCTGAGTAATTATATACACAAAAGAGCCTCTTGGACATTTACAAGAGACATGTACAGCATATTTTTATCAGCAATGCTCACAATAGAAAAAAATGGATCCAAATGCTTAAAACCCAAATGCTTAAAATTGAAAGCATGAATGAATAAACTATTATTTATTCAAACAATGGAATTTTCCACAGGCATGAAAACAATGAACTCCAGCAACCTGTAAAACGAATGAATCTTACTACAATATTAAATGAAAACAGTAAGTTCCCCCACGTTACCAATAGTTTAAAAAATCCTTTTTTATAGAGTTAGAATAACTAAAACAGTAGTAATATATAGAGAGAGGCAACAGAACCACATTAAAAGGAAAGCAGCAGAGTGATTAACAAAAGATTGGAGACTGGTTCTCTTAGGTGGGGAAGGTAGAGTCACATGGTTTCGTATAAGTGATTGGTAACGGTCTAGTTTTTTTTGTTTTGGGTGGTGACGCATGGATGCTGAATGTACCATTAAAAATTACTAATTGACTATATAAATAAAACCAGCCTTTGTGCAGAACAATGAAGAGATATATTATTCAAGGACCATGACTAATCCAGTTTGGTACAACTGAAGTCCTTTCTTTCCTTTTCATTTTTATTTAAGGGACACTGGCCATTGAATAATGGCTGTGTTTTACTGCCAAGGTCCTCAGGCCAGCGTGGGAGAGCTGTGTCAGTAAGCCTGTAAGCAGACTGTGCACATAAAGACATAAGACATATTCCTTATCCTCAAGGAGTAGGCTCCATTGGACAGTCACAAGAACAGAGTAATGGAAGGTTCATGTCTCCATGCAAGCTCACGCTGGGCACTGTGGAGCCTCTTCTCTCTGCCCAGGCTGCCCTCCCTCCTACCTCTCAGGCTGCTGGAGCTGTCCTTCCTCCTGAGAGGGGAGCACATGCGTCAGGATTCCCTGGGAGAGCTGATACCATGCACATCCCAGCCCCCTCCCCAGATCTGTAGACAAAGAATCTTTGGTATAGGGTCCAGGATTCTACAAACTCCCCCATGCATCTAAACTTCAATAAAGCTCTTCTCTCTCTCTCTCTCTCTCTCTCTCTCTCTCTCTCTCTCTCTCTCTCTCTCTCTCTCTCTCTCATTACACACTACACACCTGTGTTTTGTCCCCTATGTGAATCCCAGTACTATTTTGAATATATTAAATTCTCTGCTGTCATGCCTTCCCCTTTTTATAGCCCTAGGGAAAGGAGCTGAGGAAAAGGAAGAGGAAGAGGACAGGGTGGAGGGACGGACGGGCCAGCTGCTGCCTCTCTTCTATTGTTAAGACCTAAAGTCACAAGATGCCTACGTTCCAAAAGCTTAAGGAAAAGCCACAAAGATAAGTTGAAGGAAAAGCCAAATGCAGAGGCTTTCTTCCTTTTTCCCATTTCAGTTCTTGGGACACAGTCCCAGATGCCATTTTAGAAAGAGGGAAGGGCTTGTTTTAAATCCAAAACACTTGTTTAACCTAGAACTATAAGACATCACTAACTAAAATGTTCAGGTTGCCATAGTCCAAAGTGAAGCAGAGACTCAAAAAAGGAGATTAGACACACAGCCAAGGAGCTTTGTTTTCTTTGCACATGGATGGAGTATGGGCAGAATTTGCAACCTTATGACAGGTGTCTCCCCAATACCATTCCAAGTCCTGACCTGCAGTAGGGACAGAGTAAGTGTCAAATAGGACTAAGTAGAAATGCTTGGGTCACCAGAGGGTACTTGCTGCAGACTGGGGTCTGCTGTGGGACTCAAAGGGATGAGTAGGAGTTCTCTGCTGAGTGTGCCTGGCTTGGGGGGATCAGGAATGCAGGGTAGGAGGAATTCCAGGCACTATGTGCAGAGAACAGAAATGTGCAAGGTGTGTAAGGTATGGGGAGAGGAGAAAGCATGTCCTGCCTGGCAGGCAGAGGCTCTCTTCTCCTAAGGTCTCCATGGCCAAGCCTGACGTCATTATCCCATCTTAGCAGGCTGCTGCACCCCTGTTTGCTGCAGCTTGCAGCCAATGGCAAGGTCTCCTCCCGCTCCCACACAGGGTCCCTGCACAGGGTCACCTCTCAGAGAGCTAGCTGCCAGGCATCGGGATAGAGTGGCCAGTGGGGAATGGGAGACAACAAAGTCCCGAGGGAGAATGCTGAAGCCAGCATTTGCTAACATGGAGAAGGAAGTACTTCCAACACTATCTCTTCCTTTTTGTTCATTGTAAGAATAAAGCATGGTGTAGTGGAAAACAGGTGGGTGTTGTTATTCAAATAACTTGTATTCAGAACCCAATTCTAACACTGACTACTGGTGAGAGGCAGAGGCAGTGCTTATCAAAGACTTCCTATCTCTCCCCTTCCCAGATTCCCTTGCAGTTAGGGTGGAAAATGTGACACATTCTAACCATGACAGGTGGACTGTGGTGGATGGCAGATTTCACTCTGAGGCTGAGGAAGTGAAATGCTTCCTCCCTTCCTCTTCCTCTGCTGCAGGGAAACTATCCACAACCTGGCTGAACTTCAGGACAGTCAAGGGGCATAGGACTCTCAATCGGACTTTGCAGCAAAGACACATAAACCTTTGCACTGTTAAATCCACTGAGATTTGGAGGGTGATTTATTACCCCTGCATCACAGAACCCAGTGCACCAACACACCACCCTAAAACATTATGTGGCCTTTGGTCTCATTGGTATAAATATTATCTAATTTTCTAGGCCTTGGTTTCCTCACCTTTAATACAGGGTTGATGATTCCTGCATCATCAGGTTCTATGTAGTATCTGATGCATAAATATGTATTTTTCTTTAAGATGCTATTGGTATCATTATTATGTTTGTGACATCTACTATTATAGATGTCTTTTAAGCTATTACAGCTCAGGCTTTCTGCTAGCTCTTTTGTGTAACTTATCACATCTTTTGTAGCTAAAGAAACTGAAGCTCAGAGAAGTTACTTGTTTAAAAGAACGCAGCCAGTAAGTGACCAAGCCAGGATCTGAAACAAGGATGCTCTAAGTCAAAAGTCCCTTCTTTTCATGGTGACATTTCTATTCACATTTTTCAGACATAGAAACTCAGAGATGGTATGTAAGTTCCCCAAGCAAAGTACTAACTGCTAAAATCAGCAGACTTTTCTTTCTTCCCAGCCCAATGCAACAATATGATGATTAGGAAACATAAAGCTGGGTGTGGTGGTGCCTGTAATCCCAGTACTTGAGAGGCTGAGATAGGAGAATCACAAGGTGAAGGCCAATCTCAGCAACTTAGTGAGACCCTTAGCAACTTAGCAAGACCCTGTTTCAAAATAAAAAATAAAAAGGGTTGGGGGTGTAGTTCAGTGGTAGAATGCCCCTGGGTTCAATACCCAATACCAAAATAAATAAATAAATAAATAAATAAATAAATAAATAAATAAATCTAAAGAAAGATAAGATAAACCCCTCATGGCCTTGGATACAATTATCAACATCCCCTCCCCCCAAGAGTTGCTGGGCCCGCTGTAAATTGAGGGAACAGCAGCCCCAGACACCATGGGCAGCAGACAAGAGGAGGGGAGGAGAAGGTAGTGAGGCCTCATGAAGGAGAATCAGGGCCTTGTGTTCTGCACGCAGCCTCTCAGTAAAGTTTCCAGTGAAAAGACCCACGCAGTGGAAATACACATTGGAAGAGTTTCAGAATCCTCCTCGCTGGCGTTCTCTCTGTTTGGGAGGTTGAAAAGTGAGCAATGTGGATCCTAAGGCAGTTTACACTGAGCCAGATGGTGCCTCTGATTAGCATCAGACTAAAAAGACAACATTACTGAGAGATTAGGTTCTCACGGGGACAGATCCGTTCCACAGGCACAGAAGGTCTGGTGCTTGCACAGATTCCCCTCCAAGCCTTCTTGGGAGCCTCTACTCATCCTTCCTCCCAACGGCACCACCGGGTGAGCCTGAGCTCCTGTCATAGAGGACAGCAGTCTAGTCTCCATAGATTTCTCAGTTCTGCTTTCACTGAACTCTGGAGTCATTCACCCAGGAAAAGCCACCCCACGAACAAGCCACATCCTGCCATTGTATCTGTGCGTCTATCCAACAAGACCCAACCTCAGCCCATTCCCACCTCACAGGTGAGGAAATGAAGACAAGATCACAGTGCAAGTGGGAGTGGAGGCTCACTGTCCCCATGAAAGAAAACAAGAAAAAGATTACTTATGTGTGTGAAGAGTTCCAAGAGGCAAACCATCAGAAAGGATGGCTGTCAAGTGACCACGTAACTATGTTAAGGCCCAGAGCCAATGAAGTGAGGAGCCACAAACACCTCGCCCTGACCCAGACTCCTCCCTCTGGGCACATGTAACATGGACCCTTTGCAAAAACATTCTAAGGAAATGGAATACAAACAGAAATAAACGTTCAAAGCCAGAATGGGAAGAACTTACAGACTAAGGCCCTTTTAGCCCTTTTATTCCTTCCGTAAGTCCTGTTTTCCAGATCCTGGGTACAAGCATGTGGCTTCCAAACAAGGAGTCTTGGCCTAGGGTTAGGAGCAACTACAAAGCAGGAAGAGACCCCTTTGTTGCAAGGAATCTAAGGGTCCAGCAAGAAACGGGGATACTGCAGGGGCCAAAAGGCAAAATGAGCACCACACTGAGAATAACAGTCACTGCTTTATACAGGGCACTAGGCTGAACCTGACTCTGCACCAAGTACTTAAAATGCCCCCTGCATTTTGCTAGCCCCCATGACAACCTTCTAAGACACAAACTATTATTAGTATTCCCATTTTACAGATGAGCTTACTTGATCAGAAAGGTTAAAAAACAAAAGTCACCCATAGTCACACTACCAATGCAGGGCTGACCTAGGAATTAAACTCAGGGCTAGTGTGACCCAGTAACCAAGTCCCTTAACTCTTTCCTTCCTTCCCTACAGGATCCTCCTGAAGAGAGGCCAATAAGGTAGCCTGCCAAAAATCTCAGAGAGTGCTTACAAACCTTCTGGCCCTTCTGCTTGGTGTCATTACAAATGCTCTGGGTTGTGAGTACAAGCTAATACCATGGACAAAACTGCAGGCAGTTTGCACATCTGGCCATTACATGAGTACGGCTCAAAGCCGAGCCTGGCCCTGAGGCACAGGACATTCACAGGGAGAACGACGGGGGAATTCTGTAGCAGCTGGAGGACTCCAACTCACCTCAGTTCCAGGTCTAAGGAGACACAACCGCCAAGAGTGGGGTACCAGCAAATGCCCACGAATTCAGATTTTGTTCATTTGGAACTTGAGGACTTTGGAAGGGGGATGAGCTAAAGTTTCCCTCTGTGATTACTTTGGTAAGAGGGTTAGCAAATAAGTAGAAGGAGAGGTTGGCCTGTGAGCTGAGTATAGGAGTCCACTGCTTGCACATGTAAGCCTAGGATGTATCGACTAATTTTACCAACATCCTCTTGTAAGTGGGCCCACAAGGGTGCTTTCCTTGCTTACTTCTGGTCTCTGAATATATTTGAAAGTAAGAATTTTGCATTTGCTTTTTAAGTATGTCCAGCAGTAGGGCTGGCCTTCTGTCAGTTAATGTCCATCAGAAGGTTTTTACTGAATCTAAAAGTCAGCCACACAGCAGGAGTGGTAAGCAGCAGCTGTCCAGCCTGCCCTGTGATTCTGCTAATCCTCAGGGGCCTCCTCCCAGCCCAGGAGATGTGGCTGGGGTAAAGGAATTACTCCACTTCCACAAGGCGGGAATTGACCCCACATGCCCAGCCAGGACCGGCTCATTCTCCATCTGGCCTGGATGCTAAGCCGGGCCCCTGACAACGACAATGAACAAGGAAGGAGAGCCAAGTAGCCCTGCATTCTGCTGCCTGTGTAGCACCATATGTAGCAAGAGTTGTCCTTGTTATGTCCCTAGGATGGGACTCAATTTGTCTCCACAGTGACAGCAACTGAAATCCTAGGAAGGGTTGTGGGGGCAGGATGGGGCAGGCAATTTCAAAGCCCTCAGAGTGAGGCCAGTTCATTTGGATGTGGAAGTCAAAACTTTAGAAACACAGAAGTCTCACTTTAAAAAGCCACAGTGATCAAACAAATGCAAGGACACCTACTGGGACCAGTCACCCTCACTTTGCACAAATCACCTTACACACACCAGCCACAGATGTGTAGGATTAATCACACATCTGTCTAAATGGTCGTGAAACCACACACGAGTGGCAAATCCACAAGAACACTTCTCTTCCCCATGTCTCTCTCCTACCCTTAACTCTGGGGATGGGATTCAGACAGCTATTTTGGATGTACGATGTTACCCAGACATTGGGAAAAAACCTCCTTACAGTGAAGTGGCTCCTGAATATTTCTGTGATTACCAGGTAGTTTGCATAAATATTCAGGCTTCCTGAATAAATCCCAGTTGGGTAATGCCTGATCCTCTGAATTCTACAACCTCTTGCTTCTTACAGTTTGCTTCTCATTGTATTATTGACATCAGTGTGGACAAAGGGATTTAAAATTGGAAAGAGCCGGGCGTGGTGGCGCACGCTTGTAATCCCAGCATTCGGGAGGCTGAGACCGGAGGATCCGGGTTCGCGGCTAGCCTCAGCTACCTAGTGAGGCACTCCACAACTTAGTGAGACTCGGTTTCAAAATAAAGAATAAAAAATAGGGCTGGGGGGTGTAGCTCGGAGGTAGAATGCCCCTGAGTTCAATCCCCAGTACTGCAAAAATAAAAAATAAAAAAATAAAAATAAAAAAAAATAAAATTGGAAAGAGTTGAAACAGTGCTGACCCCAAACTCATTTCTCCACCTTCATGGAACAGAGTGAGGAAAGGCAGATTCCCCAAATGGGTGACATGCTTACATGGAGTGAAATGCACAGTGTACTTTTGTGTGGTCCAAGAATGCAGAGCGTTACTGTAAATGCAACAGAGGATGAATATGAACTTCTCAATCCCACCTGGTCACATCTGGAAGAGCTCTGAACATGTATTTCATCAACTTCAAAAACAGGGAAACCCAGCCGGGCGTGGTGGCGCACGCTTGTAATCCCAGCATTTGGGAGGCTGAGACCAGAGGATCCGGGTTCAAGGCCAGACTCAGCTACCTAGTGAGGCACTCCGCAACTTAGTGAGACTCGGTTTCAAAATAAAGAATAAAAAATAGGGCTGGGGGTGTAGCTCGGAGGTAGAATGCCCCTGAGTTCAATCCCCAGTACCGCAAAAAAAAAAAAAAAAAAACCAGGGAAACCCTAGTCTCTTGACAATGGGATACTTGTCAGAGAGAACTCAGTGGTTACCAGTGACTCTGGGAGCAAATACCAGAAGCAGGAAACTCTGATGGCCTCTGGAGAAAGGACTGGAGTGGCCATGCACAGAGTCTAAAGGGACCCTTTTCATGTGGCACTCTTTCAAAGTGTTGCATTTTGATCCATATAAGCACATTGCCTATTCAAGAACGATTTTTCTAAAAACAAAACAAAAAGCCTACTAATTCTCCTTCAGTCAGAATCTTTGAGATGAGCACCAGGAATCCACATTTTAATAAGCTCTCCAGTTTATTCATACACACTCAAAATTTCTTGAGCTTCTCAGTTAAAGGTTGGATCTATTTTTTTTTTTTTTTTTTTTTTTTGGTACTAGGGATGAAACACAGTGGCTTTCTACCCCCGAGATATACTTCTAGCCCTATTTTTTATTCTTTATTTGAAACAGTGTCTCATCACATTGCAGAGTGCCTCACTAAGTAGCTGCGGCTGGCTGCCAACTTGTAATCCTTCTGTCTCAGCCTCCCAAGTACTGGGATTACAAGTGTGCGCCATCACACTCGGCTAGGTTGGATCCATTAAAAGGAACTTCTCCCACTTCCCTTCAAGTTAAAGACAGCAATAATAAACCATACAGGGGGGAAAGAGCAACCTGTTTATACCATAATGACCAAAGACATATGACTCCAAACTTACCCTGTCATTAAACTCTCAAAAAAATAAAATAAACAATGCAACCTAAACTGTCCTAAAATCCGTGTAGGTTCTGGTGGCTAAGATGTCAGCAACTTTCTACCTTTCACACTAATGTGGACCAAGAGAGAGGGCAACCTGCCCTCTCTTGCCAGGTTCACAGAGAAGACTCAGCCTGCAGGGGTGCATATACTCACCTTGCTTTTTAAAGAGGTTGCTCTGGACAATCTCATTCATGGACTGCACTTTCTGCTTCTGCAGCTTCACTGGAGGGATGCAGGTGTAGAACTCATAGAGGAGTTGGCTGAGCACAACAAACACAGAAGTCAGAAGAGCAAGTCAGACCCCTGCCTCCCGCCTCCCGCCTCCCGCCTCCCAGCACTCGCAGACCATTCTTGGACCGTGAGCCCTATGGGGCAGAAGCAACATCACTCTTGCTCTCCCCTTACCCCCCATTTCCTGGAAGAGCATCCGGTGCCTAGTAAGCCTTCAGTAAATATGTGCAAGCTGCTGTTGGTGTTGAATATTAATAGCATTAAAAGAAATGTGAAAATAGTACCAAGAACCAAGTGCTTACTGGGTCCCAGGCATGCAATTTGCCCTTTAAACCTCCTAGCTACAAGATATATATATATACAGATATATATATATATATATTTATATATATATATATAAATTGAGATATATATACATATATATATCTCAATTTTGCAAGTGTGAAAAGTAAAGGTGAGAAAGGTTAACTAACTTTCCCAAAAACTAAAGTGAGAAAGGTTAACCAATGTTCCTGAGATTAGGTTGCTGGGGAATCAAAGGAACAAGAAACAAGAGTTTAAAACCAAGTGCTGACTTCATTACCATATCATTTTATTCACAAATGTTTTATGCTTGTTAATGCTTTATGATCAGTCTTAAGATCAGAATAGGTCCATAACTTAAAAAAAAAAAAAAAACTATAAAAATGTTGTTGAAGTCGGGTGTGGTGGCACACACCTGTAATCCCAATACTCGGGAGGCTGAGACAGGAGGATTGGAGGTTCAAGGCCAGCCTCGGGAACTTAGCAACTTAGCAAGACCCTGTTTCAAAATTAAAATAAAAAGGACTGGGGATGGAGCTTGAACATAAAATGTCCCTGGATTCATCCCTAAGTACCAAAGGGAGGGAAAAAAAAATGGTGGATTAGAACCAGTACAGGGCATTGAAAAAGAGATAGTCTTTTCAAATTAAGTTAAAAATATTTCAAAACAAAATTATAGTTCTTAACCCACTGCATTCATTCATTCTTCCATGTACTAATTAAGCAACTGCTTAGTACATGATAGGCGGTGTTCAGAGAAGTGGGGGCATGATGGGAACAGAGATGCTCCCAGGTAGCATGGAACCTGCATTCCAATGGAGCTCTACACACGACGATGAAGCAGACAAACCAGTACTACGCAATACGTGCAAAGAAGGAAATGAACAGGCAGTTGTGTCAGAGGATAATGGTGCAGGGGCTGGGCTTAACTTAACTTTTTTACAATATTCAGAGGCAGCTTTTCCTAAAAGATAACCTTTAGCCTGAGCTCTGAAGGATGAGAAAGAGCCAGCAAAAATGTATATAAGCAGAAAAAAAAAAGGACATGTGTGAAAAAATGGGGATATTCCAGTAAACACTGGAGTGTTGTTCAAAGAAATACACCCAAGATGACATCTCAGTTTCAATAAATGGGCCACAGTCATGTAAATGTGAACACTGGGGAAGCTGGGGAAAGGGCACATGGGAACTCTGCATGCCGTCTTCCGGGCTCTTTTCTAAGTCTGAAAGTACTCGACTATTAAAAAAAAAAAGGCTTTAAAAATCTTCTACCATGTTATCTTGGAACGTAACTGAATTTAAGAAAAAACAAGAGTGTCTATGGACTCAAATGCCCCTATTTCGACAGCATAATCACATTAAAATGTGTTCAGCTACAAGATGAGTGGAAGTAAAAGGCAGAAAGCAAAATGAAGTCCATCTCCATTCTCTCTTTCAGTGTTCTTTGAGTATTCTCAATTCGCAACTATTTGGCTCCATTTGGTGTACAAGGCAAAGATGAGAACCTCAAACCACTTTCAATCCCAGGTCAAATAGAGACATTTGCCCAAACATTTTCTTAACCTACATGTTTAGATTCTGCATCCTCAAAGAGGGACACTTATTATATGGTTGGTTTTCACCAAAGTCTGGCACAACAAAACCAAAAGGTAAACACCTTACGCTGGAGCTCCTGAATGAGGCTCCTACCGTGTGCCATCCCTGTCCCTGAACTGAATGCCCGTCTGGAACTCCCCAGGAGAGCCCTCCTTTCTCTTTGAATCCCTGGCTTGACAGCAGAGCCATGGGTAGTACATCATAAGTTCTCACCTGAGTAACTTTGCATCAAAGACCGTTTCCACATCGTGGAGGACAGATGGGATGTATTTCAAAGCTGCCACCTAGGTGGAACATGAAATAAACATGAGTGATGCTCACATCCAACAGCTCTGGGCTGGCAAGGAGGACACTTTGCAACACTATACAGGTCAGAGGAAAATAACCCTGTTTCCTGGATGCTGCTATTAGGGTGTGAGACTGTGGATAGACTGAAACATGGACGCATGCTTCTTTGTGAACACAAGAGAAGGCACTACTATCTTTAGGAAGGCAGTAACATACAGTAGAGTGATCAGACTTTGAAGTGATATGGATCTGCAGTTAAATTCTGTTTTACATACCTTCTCAGTCAGGTGACTTTGGATAAAATACTTAACCTTTCTGATGTCTCAGTGTCCATAGCTAAAAAATAGGGAAAGTGATATTATTTTGTAAGATTAATAAGAGTACAAAGAATGGATATGAGGAATCCAGCAGAGAACAAGGCATATTTGGGGTTCTCAATAAATGCTCACTTTTATTATCATTAGAAGGTGGTGTGCTTGGATTGCTTTGCCAGTGTCAAGTGTGGGCACTGTGAGGTCTGACTGTGAGCTCTGGCCATGAGGTCATGCCAGAGGAGGACCAAGAACAAAGGATTAAAGAAAGAGAAACTCCTCCTGACCATTGCCCTGCCCCAAGGCCACGAGCACACCAACCAGTGGCTTACATGACTACTCCTGTACCCGCCCCTTCTTTGCCCCATAAGAAGCACCTAGCCTATAAGGAGGTGGGCTCTCTCTCCAGTCAGATGCCTCCTTCCAGGTTTTATTCCTAAAGAAAGCATGCTGTAGGACCCCCATATACCTCGACAGCAATGTGGGCTTGGACTTATTTATATTTTCTCTCCAATGACTTATTTAAGAGCAGAAAACAATGGGCCAGTGAATAATAGAAGATATGTTTTGGTCCACTAGAGCTAAGAAGGCTGAGCATTGTGGTGGAGTAACTTTCTTCTCAAGCTAACCGATGCATCCAGAGGTGTGAACCCCACCCACCCCCTGCATAGCAACACCATTCACTAATCGACAAGGCAGACTACAATTCCAACAGAAAGAGTTATAAGTCACATGGATGGAAAAGAATGTCTAAGAATCGAATGCAAGTATGCATTTTTAGTTCTTTTTATTTTTCTATGTTCTATATATTCTACTACCGATGTGTATCATCCTTTAGCAATGAGACAAAAATAAAAATAATGAGAACTACTTTCTTAAAGAAAATCTTACTCCCAGCCATATACAAATAAGCTTCCTACTTAAATAAATGTCTATGATTATTCTGAGAATTTACAACGGAGCAGACGCCCTGCTGAACACTGTGAATATATTATCTTCTTAATTACAGCCCTACAAGGCAAATATTATTTCCATAGATAAGGAACCTCAGTCACATTAAAATTCAATAACTAACCCAAGGTCACAAGTTAGTAAGTAGAGAGCCAAAACTCAACTTCAGGCAGGCTGCTCTGGGAGCCATTCCTTAGACTCCTCTAAGCAGCAGGACAACTTCATTCAAATGTCAACTTTTTCTCTATGCTTCTGTCCTTTCTTTTCTTGTGATTTATGATTTCTAAATGTAATAAATCTTTGATGTAAAACACACACACACACACACACACACACACACACACACACACACAATCACACAAGATAAGGTATTGGGGTAAAAACTGCCCCTGAAATCTCACATCTTCATCTCAGACCCAGTTTCCCCCCACCCCCCAAGAAGGGACCATTCTTAACATTGTAGTGAGTTTACTTCTAGATGACCTTGAACATGTATGTGTACACTTGCATGCATATAAACTTACAGTTTGTCAACTTTTTGCCATTAACCACATACCACTGGGATCCTGGCATTCCATTCCTGGCATGCACTCTCTTCCTTTCTTACCATCACTCACTCAGTAATTCCTGAATGAGAACACTATACCTTCTCCTCCAATCTATCCCCTGCTGATGGGCTCCATGCTATTTTCAGTTTTTCTTAATTATATCGCACTTGGCAAGATGATATTTAACCCATTTGTATTTGTGTTCCTGTAAGGATCCCTGTAGGAAGGATTGCTCAAAGAGGAATTAGATAATCAAAATGTATATAAGTAAATCTTGTCAAATTACCTTAAAGTATATAAGTATATAAGTAGATCTTGTCAAATTACCTTAAAAGAATAGCTGATTGTTAACCGCCTTTTCCATACAACCTTGTTAATATTGGATATATAATCTTTTTAATTTTTGTCTATCTGATGAACAATTATCAGTGGTAATTTGCACCTCTTTGGTTGGAAGGGTAATTGAGTACCTTATCTAAACCTAGTGAATATCTATATTTACAAAATTGGTATTCATACCCTTACCCATTTTTCTTTTGGATATATATATTTTTCTTACTAGTTTACAGAATTCTCTATGCATCATTAATATTAACTTCTCTGCAATTATACATTTTTATAAGATTTGTCTCTTGCTATTCTGTTGTTTGCTGCTTCTCTTTTAGCTTTATCATATCTTTCATTGCACAGATTTTAATTTTCATGTTGTCAAATTGTCAGACTTTTTCTTTAGAGTTATTGGATTTTGTGTGTAGAGATCTGTTCTTTATTCCTTCAAATTGAGATGATAAGAGCAAATGAGCTGGTGTTTCTACATATGTAAAACAATATTCTATTGGCCACTTTTGTCCCATAAGATGGTGTTAGTATTCTGTAGGGAAAAGGGGGTTTGCAATCAAGTCATTTTGGGAAACATTGGTTTAAGCAAAGATAGACTGGTGAGGTTTTTTTTTTTAACTGCAGACCTTTTCAGGATTTAATACGCTATGATGCATTATGACATTCCTCCTGGCAGTAAGAGCAGACAGTACATTCCAACCCAATTGGTCAAAGATCATCTTTATTAGGAATCACCAAGTACATGTAGCAAAATCAGCTTCCCTTTCAGGACTCAGCAAATCAGAGACAGGAATGACATGAGATGAGTATAGGCCAGTTGGACGTGATGAGTAATTCCCATTCAATTGTTCAAACACTGTGCTGGCAAAATCAAACACATCTGCAGGCTGCACTTCTCCCAGTCTCTAAAATCTAAGAGATCTACATACTGAGGCACAAGATCTGAGAAGGGCTGGTCCAAGCATTCCTAGTGAACTCTTTCTTCAACCACTCCTAGGCTAATGAACAAAGAGCCCACAGGTATGAATGCCAGCTTTCCACTTGGCCCCTGCATGCCACTTAGACCCATGTGTTCACTCCTGAACCTCAGTTTTGTCATGGATGGTGAAGGAGAATGATGTAAATAAAGTTTATCATGCTCTTATTATAATGCCTGGCACATGGCACGTACCAGGCCTCCAAGGCCAGTCTGCCCAACCATGCCACATCTCATCTCCCCAGCACCTGCTCTCATTTTGCAGCACTTGGACAAAGTATAATGTGACTTATCATAATTAAGACCAAAGTGAGGGAACAGAGACAGAAATGAACCCCTCAGCAAGTTGGGGAAAGCCAGGACTTCGGTGCCTGGCTGCAGGCTGCTGGCTTTCAAGAACTACATCTCACTCCAGGGCTGTGGTCTGATGCTGCAGCGTAATCAACGCCAGGAGTCCACATAAACTCTTGCACTTTTACACAACAACTATTAGCAAGGAGGAGTCAGACAGATTAGCAGAAGGGCTGCTTCAGAAGGAGCCAGTCTTCTAGCTTCCCACTCTGAGGATAAAGTCAAACAAACAGACTAGCTGTCACCTATGCCTCAGAGGGTGTCATTAATGCAAAAGAGAGTATTAAATGTCCCTCTTGTCCAGGAGGCTCACAGAGAGGTGGTAGGCCTGTGGTTCTCTCTTCAGGTGGGGGCAGCCTATTTCTATCTCAGGAAACTTGCCAAGACTATGGTTGCAGCCAGCACTAGCCACAGGGCTCCTGTCCATGATCTTCTCCTGACACTCCTGAGCAGGTGACAGCAGGTGCTACCACCAAGCATTTCCATAAAGGAGCAGCTCAGCAGAGGACTTACTGGAGACATCTATTTGTTGACTGTTTCTGAGGCCTGGGAGCCAGAAACGGATTGATTTTCTAGATCTGTTAGTCTCCTGGGAACTGTGCAGCTTTACTGTTGATATCACTGTTAACTGTCATTATTACTACTGTTGTACATAAAATAATACTGTACTATTTTTGCTTTCCTTCCACAACATATATTCCTTACTGTATATAATAGTTAAAGCACATATATATACAGACACACATACAAATAGATGTGATACATGTATGCACATATAACAGGATCATTATCAGTTGTAATAAATTGTTAATCAGTTTTAAAACCATTATTGGAAACTTTATATATGCCAAATGCCTTACATGTGTGATCTCAATTTACTTCTTAAGACTACTCTGTGAGTGGATATTGCCATCCATTTGACAATGAGGAGACAATGGCACAGAGAGGTTAACTAATTTTCCAGAAGTTGTACAGCCAGTGAGGAGCACAACAAGGACGTGCATCCAACTGCCCAGCTGGCCCTTAACCAGCAGGCTCTGCTCTGTACCAATGGCCATGGTACACTGGAAAGGCATTCCATCTTGGAAACTGGGAGGTTTCAATATAAGACAGAAGGCTGATTCGGAAGAAGTGAATGAAGAGCCTCCCTTTATAGATTTTGAAAAGAAAGTACAGTTTTCCTGACATTCCTTAAGCCAAGGACCCTCCTCATCATATGTAGAGGGGGTTGAGGAATGGCCAGCAGGGAAATATTTGTTAGATCAAAAATTAGGTTGCTATGCAGCTGCAGTGTCAAGAAAATTTCCTGGATTAATTATCATCCCTGGAATTCTCTGTTGAAGGGCAGGCACAGCCCTCAAGAAGAGAGCCAGACCCAAATCCAGGAACGATAATTTGACTGGCACAAAGATAAACCAATCAGAGAGAAGGGAACTGTCATGCCTTGGATATGGAGTGTCCCTAGTGGCTCATGTGTTGAAGGCTTGGTCCTCAGCTGGCAGTACTGCTGGGAGGTGGTGGAGACTTTAGGAGACTAGTTAAAGGGGGTAGGTCACTGGAGGGCATGCTCTTGAGGAGGGTTATCTTATCCCTGGACCACCCCCTGCCCTGCCTTCTTTCTCTCTAGATAGACAGACACATGTATTTCTCTCTCTCTCTCTCTCTCTCTCTCTCTCTCTCTCTCTCTCTCTATATATATATATATATATATATATATATATATATATATATATGTGTGTGTGTGTGTGTGTGTGTGTGTGTATGTGTGTATCTATCTATCTCATATGTACACACACACACACACACACACACACACACACATGAGTAACCAGTGTTGGTGCCAGCAGGCACAGACTTCTTTCCAAAAAGAATATGTCTTGAGTCTTGAAATGATCCAGTAAAGCTGTACATCTTCCTCATTTAAAAGCCACAAATTCAAGTCAGACACAATTCCTACCTTACCAGCTTTTAGTCCCTTTACTTTCTCCAAAAGATAAATGGTCAGACCACACAACATCACAGGATTCCCCACAGCATGACCACAAGAGAAGACTTCCTTAGAGATGCTGCATTTCCCCCAGGGAAGTAAATGCCTTGCTCTGCAAGGTTCACTCCTCACCGATAGTCATTAGACGTGAATCCAGTCTGTGTGTGACCAGAATTTGGTTCCTAATCACCACCAAACAATAGAGGAGTTTCATTAAAGATAGTGCAGTTTTTTTTCTTTCATGGAATGAGAAAGGAAGAGGCACCAACGGGTTCTGGGATCTGTCCTTCTTCACGCTTTCTATCACCCGACATTATGCTGGCCCCTAAGACTCTACAGGAAGAAGCAGAATTCTGTGTTCAAAAAAGCTGCCTGGAGAGGCAGGTTTTCTGACCATAAGTCCTGTGTAGTCTAGGGAACGCTACTTATGCTCCAGTTTCTTCCTCAAAGTGGAGAGAATAATCACCTAACCTTATAGTGCTGGTGTGAAGATTGCATGAGAAATGTACACTGTCAGGGTCCCTACACCTTCCATTGGGGCAAAATTTCATTCTACCTGCCACTGAGCCCATCGTTCCCAAATGTCACCCCATATGTATGGAGTACAGGGTTGATAAGAGGGCAAGATTAAAGAATAAGTTAAAAGTTTGTTGGAAAACTCTGGTTCCTGCTGTTAATACTGAGTCTCATTTCCCCTATCCCTGAGAGTTCAGCATACAGCCTGTGGGTCACTTCTCAAGAATGAGATAATTTCCCCCCCTTAGTTTAGATCTTTGAATATTTTCCACCAATTAACAGAGAAAAAGAAGGAAAAATAAGCATTTTAAATTAGATTATCTTCATGGCTATGGACAAGTCTCTATCCCTCTTTTCTGTTTATATTTCATCCTCCTGGGCTTTTGCCAGAAGATTTGGAGCTTTAATGAATCTACTCTATTTGTTGGTGGTGACTAAAAAAACAAATTCCTGACTTACACAGCCTCAATTCAAATCCAAGCTTTGCTACTGTTTCAGCTGTGGTTAAGTTACTCAACCCTTCTAAGCCTACTTTTCATCATCTGAAAAGCAGAGATAAGAGTATTTGCCTTATAAGGATGTTGTTATAAAGATCAAATGAGCTAGCAACATATGTAAAGCTTTTAGCTCAATAGCTTGACATGTAATAAATGATAAAACACAAAACAGAACAGAACAAAACACAACAACAAAAAAAATGGTGGAAGCTAGTATTCATCCTTTCATTCATTCAGCTGATGGGTATTTAAGTAGTTACTGTGTGCCAGCCACTGTTCCAAACACTGGGGATACAGAAGAAGCCCCTGCCCGCTGGGACACTCTAGTGACTATTAGCATTAGTAGCAATCAGAGTGGCCCAGAAAGCATGTCAATCATTCGATACATTTGTCTGTTCACTGAATTCCACCAGAACCATCAAATTGGGGCATTATGAAATATCGTAGACATCGAGGAGATTGGAGAAAGCTGGTGTGCACATTATCTTGTACCCTGTACTCTCATTTGAGCTACATCCTGCTCACAACTGCCTGCCTTGGACCCTCTGGACCTGCCCTCAGTTTTATCAACAATACTCACAAGGCTGGCATATACAGGGACTTGTGAGCATGTGGTCCCTTGTGAAAATGCATGGAAACCATTGGCCTACACCATTCCTCTGCCACAGAGAAGGACATTGACTTTGAAGTCAGGAGACCCAAGTGGATTCAAATTCTAGCTCCACCACCATGAATAGGTATAATTTGGGGGAAATTACTTAACTTCATGAGTCTCTTGTGGAGACAGAGGACAATGGCTCTTTGCAGATCTCCAGTGGAATTTAAAACACTGTAAAGAGCCCAGATCCATGCCTGGGGCACGATAGGCAACCCATCACCAGAAGGTGTTTTTATTTCTCTTTCTACTCTTTTTGAACTCCTGGGTTTCAATTCTCCATGGTTTTGAGAGCTCTGCTGCCATGCCAACTGAGAACAATAAGAGAAACTACAGAAAGCACTTCACAAAAGCCAGATGAGCCTTAGAAATGGGAAATAACTTGCTTGGGTCCCAGAACTCAAAAGCGACAAAGCTGAGATTTGAACTAGATCTGTTCTACTTGCAACAAAAGCAGACAGGAACAAGGGGTTTCCACCTTAGGCCGCTACCCAGCGGGAAGTACTCAGTTTGCACCAGGAGTGTCAATCCTGGGCATCCTTACTCTATGCTACCACTCACCACCTGTGGCAGATAGGACTGATACATCGTGGCGCCCTTTCCCACTGACTCCACACAGCTCAGATTCAGACCTCCTGTCACTTGCACTGTGTCACTAGGTGAATCTTTGCCTTCATTTTATTTTTTTCATAGTCAGCTCTTATGAGTTTATTCTCCTTGAAATATTTATCTATTTTTAATCTAAACGAATAATAGAACATCCTAACACTAGGTGGGTTCATGTGGCAAGGTTAAGAACACAAATAGCAAGCCGGGCGTGGTGGCGCTGTAATCCCAGCATTTGGGAGGCTGAGACCAGAGGATCCGGGTTTGCGGCCAGCCTCAGCTACCTTGTGAGGCACTCCACAACTTAGTGAGACCTGGTTTAAAAATAAAGAATAAAAAATAGGGCCAGGGGTATAGCTTGGAGGTAGAATGCCCCTGAGTTCAATCCCCAATACCGCAAAAAAAAAAAAAAAACAAACCACAAACAGCCCCTTCCAGCTTCTGCTGTTTAAATACTCCCAAAGCTTCTGTTCTGTGAGGAGGAAAAGCAGGACGAGGCACAAATGACTAAAAATTACTAAATTACTTAACAGGCTCCCGTCTTCATGCTTTACATACATTACTTCCTTGTGTCTCTTGTTGTCCTCTAAATTTGTCATCATTCCTTCCATTTTATAAAAGGATAAACCAAGGCCTAGAATACAGAAACGATGTGCGCCAGGCTCCATGCCCAGGTGTGGAAAGCTCTTCCTCCTGTAGCAAATGTCAAAGTCTCTAGAGGAGTCCTTGTATGAGTTTTGTGGCTTTTGCAGACAGCATATGGTCTTGGCCTCTGTCCTTTCTTCATCCCACTCTGACACTCTAAAACAGCACCACATTCCCTTCTAGCAGTGCTGCTCTATGAATCTGAATATGACTTTAAATCCCCCTTTGATAACTTTCAAGAGCCATGTAAATAGGTGGAAAGCATCGGCGCTTTATGTAAATCCCTGAAGCTAAATTTGGCCTTTAGAGCAAATTTAAAAAGAGAAAAGCCCTTTCCACGGCTCTGGGATAGAAACCCATCAGAAGAAACCAGATAATCTGGCCCAAATCGCAAAGAAAGTAAGGCATTTCTAACACAGTCACCCAGACAATCAGAACCGGGGTAAAAAGACTTGTCCGAATCATAATAATCTTTTTAGTTCCCTGCATTTGCTTAGTATTTTATAATTTGCTGTTCTGCAGGGTGTCTCCTGGATCCCCACCCAGACAGTGAGGCTTTATGGACAAGGAAATAAAGACCCTGGTAAGTCACATGATCTGCATTAGGTCATTCATACAGCTGATAAGAGAAGAATATTCTTAAGCCAGGCACCTTTGTATCAAGTGCTCACTTGCTCACCTTTGCTTCCTTTCTTTTTTCCTTTTCTCTTTTCCTAATTTTTGTGCCATTTTCTATTTCCCCCAGAATACACATCCAGAATACACATAGTTTATCATGGAGAAAAGGGACTGAATTAAAGGAATAGTTCTGAATGACTTTCTCTCTCTCTCTCTCTCTCTCTCTCTCTCTCTCTCTCTCTCTCTCTCTGTTCTCTCTCTCTCTCTGTTCTCTCTCTCTCTCTCTCTTCTCTCTCTCTCTCTCTCTCTCTCTCTCTCTCTCTCTCTCTCTCTCTCTCTCTCTTTCTCATCATTTCTAGCACCTCATCCTCTTTGGTCCCTTGCTCATCATTTCTGCTCCTTCACACTGCACCTCTCTATCCTAACACGAAGCAACATCTCACCAGGACCTCAACTGCTTCCAATGCGATTCCGACAGGGGGGCTGGGAGACAGGCACAGGCTCATGGCCACTTTTCCCCCATGTTACTCCTGCACCTGTTATCCCCTTTATTATACAATAGTGAGGATTTTAGGGATATGAGGAAGGTGTTTTTAAAAACTAGCAAGAGGGAAGGGAAGGTGAAAACTAAGACTGCAGCTCCAACTCATTACAGGGACAACATCTATGTCCACAGCAGGTGCTAGATGACCAGTGTAAAGAATTGTAGGGAGTACTAGTTAAAGTAGTACTATCTTTAGAACAAGGCAGGAAGAAATCTGAACCTGGCCCTACCACTTCTCAATAAAGGAGACTTGCAGAAGCTTTAATGACTGACTGGGTTTCGATGTCCTCAACTCTAAAATGGAGATCCTAACACTTGTCTCTGGGGTTGTACTTCCATTCACTCATTCATTCATTCATTCACTCAACAGATGTTTATTAAGTATCAACTATGTATTAGGACCGTTCTTGGTGCTAAGGATATAGTGGTGAACAAGACAAAGCCCCCTCTACACACACACATACACAGAGGTTCTCACTATCTGTTAAAGCAAAGAAACCCCTTAGCAAAGCAAGTCCCAACTTTGCTTCACATTAAAATAACCTGGGGAGCTTTTCAAACTCCCCGAGCCCCAGTCATGCTCCATACCAATTAAATTAGCAAGGCTTCTGGTGGTAACCAGGCATCAGAATTTATTAAAGATCCCCAAGTGATTCTAGTGTGCAAAGTTTGGAACCCATCGTGTTAGCAGCAAACACTCCAGACAGGCTGCCGCTTCTGTCGCTTCACCACCATTCCAGCTGAGCACTTGTGTCTCATTCACTCTAATCAGAGGCTGGGCCATCCCAGGCATAATGGATATTTAAATTAGCAGCTAAAAGGATGATATGGATTTTAAAAAGAAGCAGCAGCATCAATCTACATTAACTCACAGATTTAGATAAATATGTTTGGGTTTTCTCGCCATGCACAAGGAAGTCCTCTACCCCTACTCCAATGCTGGGGGTCAATTCTGGGAAAGTCTTCTGAAACAGCCTCCTCATTCAAACTCTGCTACTGACCTCTTTCCCAAACAAAGGGTTGGCCTTCAAGATTTTTCAGAGTTACACAGCTTGCAGATGAACATCATGGGCTACTACACTAGGCAGCCAATTCTCTCCAAAGTATGTTTTGTCTGTTAAGGAGACTCTTCAGCCCAGAAGGAGACTCGAGTTTATGGTATTGAGAATAAAAAGCAGACCACTGGAGCCCCAGCTTACGAGATTGCTACCTTCCTATTCTTGACATTAGAAGTTAATCAGGTTTGACTTCTTCCAGAAATTTCTTCTAAACACAAACTTCTGAGCCATTTTAAAAGGAGACATTGCTACCTTCATGGGAAACAAATAATGCATGTGGCTTTCTACTGCCCTGAGGATTCTGTGGTCTTCTGGATTCTTAAACAATGTAGCCAGCCCAGACTTTCAATTAATATCAGGGTGCACATTTAAGCTGAAGTCGACATTATCTCAGCATGCTGTTATTTATTGAGTGGCCAAGGGAAAAGACAGGTTTTGGTTTTGGTTTTGGTTTTTGGGTTTTTTTTTTTTTTTTGGTTGTTCTTTTTTCTTTTTTTTTTTTGGTCTGTGAACTGACCTGCAAGAGGATGGTGGTTTTGTACTGACTTTTCATCAGGTTGTTGATGGATTCAAAGAGCCGTCTCATGGATTCTTCAAACTCCATCTGTTCTTTGCCTTCATAAAGCCTGAAAGGAGACACATCTGGGTCATTTCTGAAGCCAACAGGCAGTACCTTTGAAAGTATGTAGCAACAACAACCTTCATTTAAAATTTAAAGGGAGAGGGGTGGAGGGGTGGGAGAAGAGGGCTTTAGGGGAAAAAGGAGCTGGTTCTGTAGTTGTTGCATGCATAATTCACTCAAGGGGAAAACCTCACATCCACCATCCCAAACAGAAACCATCCTGCTGGCACAGTGTAATAAATCTGCCCCCTCCTGTCTTTTTCTTTTTAAGCCTTGATGAATCTCAAAGGAAGGAATGCCATCTGAGCTGAGGAGACATTAATAACTTTACCCTTCTGCAATAATCAGGGGGTGGGGGATTGTGGTCATAGGATTTTTAAAGTATCCTGGAAATATCAAGGAGAAACACTTTCAAATACAACACCCCTTCCCCCCAACCACCGTCTGCTCAGTGGATGTATACCAGCACCTGTTCTAGGTCACAGGCCATTGTTTTCCTGCCCTTTCATTTCAGGGATGTACATATTACCTAATTCTAGCCTAATTATATTGTTATTGTAAAAAAAAAATAATGTAAACACAACAAATCTATAATTTAAAAACCAAGACTTCTTGTTAATCCAGCCGAGGAGATGAGCTATTGTCAACATTTTGATGTGCATCCTTCCAGAAATTTCCAGTGCCTCTCCTGATATATACACGTTATATTGCCTAGAAACTGTCCACCCTCCCTTGCAGAATCAGGTCGCTGAGTCTGATCCACCCTACCCTCTGCCTTAGAAATGTTGCTCAGCCCCAGGCTTATCAAACAAGCTTTTATCACCAGCCTGGAAACATCCGCAGCCTAATCTGTGGCATCCAGTGTGAAATGCTCGGAAGAGCACTCCTGTCGCCAGTGCAGATAAAGAGTCTCTCCTGTCACAGTCCTACATGTCAAAAACTAGTAGGCTCCTGGCTTTGGTAAAGGTGCTTTGCTCAGATAAAGCACTGACACACTTAACAGGTGTGTTTGCTCCTTCAAGCACAGAACAGGCCAGTCAATTATGGCGGCCTTGCTGCAGTCTCCATGAATCTCCACCCCACCCTTCACCTGTCTTTCTTATTTTTTCAACTTCCTGTCTCAGGCTTTAATTGTGTGTGTCTCTGTTTATCATCTTCAGCATGAGTCACTCGCTTGCTCTTTCTGGGTCTTCATGTCTTTATCTCTATCTCTCTCTTCCTCTGCCTCTCTCTCCTTTTCTAACTAGTCCTCTCAAAAACTCTCTTGAAGTTTAAGAAGCTGAAGGGGCTGGGCGTGGTGACACATGCCTGTGATCTCAGTACTTGGGAGGCTTAGACATGAGGATCACAGGTTTGAGGACAGCATCAGTAACTTAGCAAGACTCTCAGCAACCCAGGGAGACTCTGTTTCAAAGAAAAAAAATAAAAAAGGCTGAGGGCATAGCTGGGAGGTAGAATGCCTCTGGGTTCAACTCTTGGTAGGAGGGAGGGGGGGAGGGAAGCTGAAGGAGAAGCCAGTACTGGCCACAAGAACCTAGCAATCATTGCTGACCTTCTAAGTATCTAGTTCAAGGTCACAGAGATAAGGCTGTGTGAGGACCCAGGAGACCTCAAGTGTCCTTGAGGTCAGGCTCCTTCCTTCCCTCCTCCATAGCTGACCCTTCTCTCTCTTTCTCTTTCACACCACTCTTTCCTGAAACATCTTGTCCTGCTGCCTACCTGTTGTAGAGTATGGATTGTGGAGTTGATCAACTCTGGGTTCAAATCTCCAGTCTGCCCTGTATGATCAGGACACCTTATTAATAACAGCCAACATGCCAGGCATGGTGGTACATGCCTGTAATCCCAGTTCTTGGGAACCTGAGACAGGAGGATCCCAGGTTTGAGACCTGCCCCAGCAACTCAGCAAGACCCTTAGCAACTTATCAAGACCCTGTTACAAAATAAAAAATATAAAAAATAAAATAGGGCTGGGGTGTAGCTTGGAGGTAGAATATCCCTAGATTAAGTTCCTAGTAGCAAAAAATAGATGATGATGGTGATGATGATGATGATGATGATGATGATGATGATGATGATGATAAAATAACAATAGCAAACATGACAGAGTATGGCTGTGCCCAGGCACTGTATTAAATAACTTCCCCTTGCCACACCACCACGGGGCAGGCCCTGTCATCCTGCATAGTTCTCAGATGGACAAGGCTGGAGCAACAGGTCCCAGGACCAGCAGGTGTTAGAGCCAGAATTCAAGTGTAGCTCCAGCTCTGCAGCCATCACTTAGCTCTACATTTTACCACCTCTCTTTACTTCGAAGTGCCTCGATTTCTCATCTGCACCATGCCACCATCACAGAACCATGACTAAGGATGGCATTATGGTTAGATATACAATGTACCCTGAAGAGCATGTATTAATGTTCAAAGTTTATGTAATTAAGTCATGAGGTATATAATCATATTATTAGGTAAACCCATTGTGGGTCCCTGGGGTGTTGCCTTAGAGATGCTGTTTTTGTCTTTGAGTCCCCTTGCTTGCTCGCTCTTTTTGTTTCTGGTCTCCATGATGGGAAAGCAGAGCCCCTGCTCCCTCCCTCTTTGCTTCCCACCGCCGTGCCCTGAGTGCCACAGATGTAACCCAGCTTGACCTGGACTGAACCTCTGAAATCTCCAAAACACTGTGAGCAAATAAATCTTCCCTCCTCTAAGTTGTGTGCTCAATTGCTTTGGAATATAACAGTGTGAATGTTGACTGAGACAGATGGATACCTGAGGAAGGGCTATGCATGGTGGGTGATTGGCCTTCAGTGAACGTTAGCGCCTGTCTTGCCACTGGTAATCATAAGAGTAGGAGCAGAAGGATAGCTATCATCTCCACTTCACAGGAAAGAAAACAGACACTCTCTAGAGGTTGTCACTTGCTCACATTCCATGTGCTGTGGTTTGGATGTGATTTGTCCCCCCAAGGATTCCTATGTTGGAAGCTTTGTTTCCAGCATGGTGACAAGAGAGGCAGAGTCTCCTCCTGAGAGGGAGCCATTAGGTCACTGGGGCCATGCCCTTGGAAGGGATTAATGTAGTTCTCTTGGGACCCCAGCTGAGCTCTGGCTTCCTGTCTCACCACATGATCTCTCCCTCTCACATGTGCTCTAGCCATGATCCAAAGTCCTCACCAGAGCCAAGCCATTGCCAGTGTCATGCTCCTGAACCTCCAGAACATCTATAATTCTGAGCTACATATACCTCTTTTCTTAATAAAGTTTTCCAGCCTCAGGCATTTTACTGTAATAACAGAAAACAGACTAATATGCCATCTATGGGAAAGATGGGACTCTAGCTGCATCCTATACTTGATCTGGCAAAGAAGACAGAATCTTACAGGTTGTAGTTGGCTTCTCCATGAAAGGGCAGTTTGTTTTTCTTTGTATCCAAAGTTACTTTCTCTAGCCAATGGATGGTCTATCCCCCAGGCATTTTGCCTTGAAATCTATTACTCTCTCCACTGCCTACAGCTTATTGAAAGTGTTTAATAACCTACATCACAATGGATGTTTCTGGTCTGTGGCACCGAGTTTGCTCACTGACTCCCACACACCAAGACTTGCTGCCTATATGTTTATATACAGATGGATTCTTTCTGTAAGGCATCCTCTTTGCGTGTATTGTAGAAAGGGTCATGACCAGGCCATTTTCATGGAAACCATCTGCCCACCCACAAGGATGGTCTCTACCAACATTTTTCTACTGAGTGGTCTGCCCACCCACTCTCCAAAACTGTGACACTTCTCTCTCTTTCTGTAATTTGTCAACTTTAGCAGATAAACATAAAAATGAGCCTTGTTTGGAGTCATCTTAATGGTGGCATTCCAAGGAGCATTTTCAAGAACTCCTACTGAAGTGATCCCTGAGGCTGTCCAGTTGTGTTTTATTAACTCTTTCTGGATTTTATAAGCTACACAAAAATCCTTATAATAATTCCCCCTTTTTGTTTAGACTAGTCCTAGTTGGTTTCACTGTGGCTTTTCTCTAGTCAGAACTTTGCAAAATGTGAAATGCTTCTTCCTGCTGTTCTCTGGGGGTGGGGTTCTAAACCAAGATTTCTTGAGAGATCCAGTGAGTATTTAGTTCATGTTCTCACTGGAAAGAAGAAGAGTCAGAGGACCACAAGTGGGAAAGTGACTCAGCCATGTTTTAAGTATTATTCAACTGAGGTGGGAAGGAATGAGTCCATTACTCTATAAGAGCAAACCAAGGCTCTCTACTCAACTAAACTTTGTAAGAAACTGAATTTAGTTTCAACCAGCAAGAGAGATGTGACTTGCTCTAGGTCACAGACTGTACCTGTGGGATAGCTCAAAAACCAGAACACAGCATTCTTAGTCTTTTCTCTGAGAATCTAACTGGGGAAGGCAGATGACGAAAATCCCATAAGGCCAACATCAGGCCTCTGCTTCAGTGGGAATCCAATCTGTTCCCTGTTAGTCATGTCACAAGCTAAGCACCTAAACCCTTTATTGCAGTCCAGGGAGAGAAGTATATTCTGCACCTGTTGAAGTTTATAAAGGACCAAAACAGTATGCATTATATAAGGGAATGATTGGGAATGGGAAGACAAGTCAGAGGACTTACCAACTTTGGGACAAAAGGGAAGAAAAAGCCACTTGGTATAAATGGCTTTGCCATTGAGCCATGCTCCTCCATAAACTGGGTGTGTAGCCTCAGTCAAACTGTTTTTCTGAAATCTTACTTCCCTTATTGATAAAATGGAGATATGGTGCTCATGAAAAAGTTATTTTGAGGTGGAAAAAAAAAAAAGAAACAATGCCTTTCGAGTGCTTAACATCTTAGCTGACAATAAGTGTTAAATGAACATGAGTAATTCTTATTGCTGACTGCTGTTATGGTTTGGATATGAAGTGTCTCCCAGAGGCTCACGTGTTACAGGCTTGATCACCATTACGGTCATGTTCAGAAGTGGGGCTTTTGGTAAATGATTGGATTTTGAGAGTTCTGACCTCATGGGTGGATGAATCCATTGATAGCTGAGTGGGCTATTGGGAGGAGGTGGAGGCTGTGAGAGGTGGGGCCTCATTGGAGGAAGTATATCACTGGGGGTGTGCCCTAGAAGGGTATTTCTTGTCTCCTCTCTCCCCTCCCCACTTCCCCTCCCCCCTCTCTCCTCTCTCTTCCTCTTCCCCTCCCTCCTCCCCTTTCTCCTCCTCCTCCTCTTCTTCTTCTTCCTCCTCCTCCTCCTTCTTTTTCTTCTTCTTCTCCCTCTCTTCCTTCCCATCCCATCTCTCTGTTTCTTTCAGCTTCCTGGCTGACGTGAGATGAGCAACTTTCCTCCACCTCAACTTCAGGCCCAGAGCAATGGAGCAGCTGACCATGGACTGAATCTTCAGAAACCTGAGCCAAAATAAACCTTTCCTCCTTTAGGTTGTTCATGCCAGGTCTTTTGGTTACAGAGATGGAATGGGTACTAACACAACTGATGAGCAAGAATGTGATCATACTGGCCAACTCTCTGATCTGAGTGTAAATAAATAAAAAGAATATTTCAAGTAATGACTGGCTAAAGAAGAAAGTACATAGGAGTCTTAGGTTATATGGAAGCAATAACCTGATGGCAATGGGGCAGTTAAGCACCATGGGGTCTCCCTGAGAAACTAAAAGGAAAAAAGAGTGACTCCTCTACCTCTACCTGGGATGCTTTCATTGTGGCCTTGAAGTCAAGGGCCTGGCAGATGGAGCTTCCAGCTTCTATTTTAGCACTTGGTCTCTATTATAGCTTCAGGAGATAAACATTTTCCCTGGCCTAGAACGCCTAGAAAGACACTTCAGAAACCAGCTGATTCTGCCAGGGAACAAATTATGGAAGGGCCCCTAAGGCCCTGACCACCGGAAAACTGGAACAACCTGTGAGGCACTGTTCTGGGCCTGTGAGCCCGACTTCAGCCATGCTCCAGCTTCCAGGGCTTGGATAAATATAGCAGGGCTCACCTGCATGTGATTCATTAAGGAGACACTGTGCACAGCTGAGCTCTCACTGAAGGCAAATGGGGCCCCATATGGCGCGTACAATGCTTTGTGCCACCTCTTCCATGCAGGTACATAAAGTCTCAGCCTAAAATTGAGATGCTGACATCCCAGGGAAGCAGAATCTAACCAAAGCAACCAGGCTTTAGAAAGCCAGAGGTGGAGGGTTTCTTGGTTCCCCAGCTCCATTTTGCTCTCCACATCTTAGCCATTCCAGTCCTTCTAAGCTGCTCTCATAGGCATCCTCCAGACTGCTTCCCTGACTCCTTGAGGCAAAATAGAAATTTAGGAAAGTTTGCCTGAGTTGCAAACCTTGGTCTGTCACTTACTAGGTGGGTGACCTTGGTTAAGTTACTTAAGCTCTCTAAGGCTCAATTTTCCCACTTAGTATCTGAAGTATCTCTCTAAGTGTTCTAGCCCCATAATGTTTTTCTTCTAACACTAAAATTATAAACGAGGAACCCTTGTCCACAGGTGATCACATGTGTTTCAGATTGGGGATTTAAAAAAAAAAATTTTTGCATATACATAATGAGATATCTTGGAGATGGGCCCCAGCTCTAAACAGGAAATTTATGATGACTCATATATACCTTATATACATATACATAGGCTGAAGGTAATTTTGTACATTTTAAATAATGTTGAGCATAAAGCTTTAGGGTGTGGAGTTTTCTACTTGTGGAGCCACATTGGCACTCTAAAGATTTGGGATTTTGGAACATTTCAGGTTTTTTTTTTTTTTTTTTTTTTCGGTACTGGGGATTGAACTCAGGGGCATTCTACCTCCAAGCTACAGCCCCAGTCTGATTTTTTATTCTTTATTTTGAAACAGGGTCTCACTAAGTTGTGGAATGGCTCACTAGGTAGCTGAGGCTGGCGGCGAACCCAGATCCTCCGGTCTCAGCCTCCCAAATGCTGGGATTACAACCCATTTCAGATTATTGAATTTGGGGTATTCACCCTGTCGATGCATGTAAAGCAAATGACACAGTGTCCAGTATGCAGTCAGCAACCAGTAAGTCTTAGCTATTATTATATCACCTCTAGTTTCCCTCCTGCATCCACCCCATTTTGCTTCCTGAGCCTTGCAAAGAAAGAGATCAGTGTCCTCATAAAGTCTACCACTTACTGAGCACTTACAACCCCCGAGTGCCACACTGAGGACAAACCTGAGAGAGAGAACTGGCCAGGCCGGCCCATGGATCAATCACTTATTACCATGTAGTGAGAAAACCCGAATAATAAAAGTTGGCTATTATCACCAAGACTTTCTAAAGGCCAGACACTGTGCTAGGTTCTTCAAATGGACTGATTCATTTGATGGTTGCTAGTATCTATATTTTGCATGTGAGAGAAGAAAAAAGGCAGAGATTTAAAGTGTCAATCTTAAGAGGACTGAAGTCCCAAAGGAGCTGGGGCTCTGGTGAATGCTAATCACAGCACAGTCACCTATGTGGTGGCACCTCTCTGACCTCAGTGTCCACCCCTCCCTGCCCCACCCACCACAGCCTGTCCACCCCTCCTTCTTCCTTCCTCCCCAGCAGCCCCAGAGATGAGCCACAGGTTCAGCCCCCAGCCCAGCACCTTCTGTCTCCTTCACCCTGACACATCTTCGCCTAAATTTGCTCTTGGCGAGACATACACCTGACTCATTTCACAGGCGCCTGGGAGTCAGACCAAATTAATTGAGAGCTTTTTAAAATGAAGAATCTGTTTTAAATGATCTCATATAGAACCGAGCAAGTACTCAGAGTTACTCAGTGCACCATTTTGTTACCTTGCACTCAAGTTAAGATTCCTTAGTGTCCCCAGATATGATGCCAGTTACTCAAGGAATACCGTGGAAGGGAGGCCACCTCTCTAGTGACTTCTCTTAGATGACTAGTACACACTCCGCATACCATGAATTCAAAATAAACAAATCTCAGCTCCCTTCAAAATGGCTCTACAAAAGTATCTTAGGAATCCAGAACTCATTGCAGTCAGCTAATTTTAAAAGTCGCCATACAGGAGCTCAAGGAAGATATTAATAATCATCTTTGGTTATGCAGCTTTTCATAAGTATTTATCTTCTTTATCCATATAGCTATCCTCTAATATAGGTGTTATCACCATTAAATGATTCAAAAAATGGAGGCTCTGCTGGGTTGCATAGTTTGTTCAAGATTGCTCAACTAACAAATGACAGAGTTAAAATTTCAGCCCATGCATGTCTCTGGCTCCAAATTTCACCCCTTTAACCACTCGGTAATATCACCTCCAGGGAGCAGAGCTGAGTGATATGTGAGCCAGGAACTAGAGCTAGTGGTGAGAGGGAAGCATCTCCCAGAGGAGGATGGAGGGAAGCTGGGTAGCTGGCTGTAACCTCTTCCTATTCAAGCTCTACGTCCAAGGTGACTTGGCTGGCATTCCCACCTATGAGCTAATCATTTGCTTTATAAAGTAGGTATAAATTAATGACTTTACAAAAAGAACCACTGAGCCCATTCCTATGTGATTACTTTGGGAAAATTATAATACTTAGGAACCAGAGCCAAGGAATCAAGAGCTCTCTCTCTCTCTCTCTCTCTCTCTCTCTCTCTCTCTCTCTCTCTCTCTCTTTCCCCTCCCCCCTTGGGACTTAGAATAATTTGCAGCCAAACTAGTAGTTGAATCTAACTGACTGAAAATCATCCTTGCACTTACTGATCCTACTTATAGATAGATAGAGCACTTACAGTGCTCTCGGTTGGCATATTTAAGTCAACACAATATGGCTGAAGAAGGCTCAGAAAGAGAGCACCCCCTGCCTGATTTGTCTCTTCCTTATATGGTCACTTTCACCTCTCCACCCCTTCCCAACCTTTAATGTTTATGGACCCCAAATAAGTAAGAAATTGCAGATTAGGACATGGAAATTGGTGCAACGAAGTTGGAGCTGGCTGCCTTTCTCAACAATGGCCGGAGAAATTCTCTTTTGAAGGATAATAAAGTTGAAATGTAAAGAGTGTCAGAAGAGAAAGAATAAAGCTCTGTTAGAAAAGGAATATTAAAGAATGTTAGGATGGCTCCGATGTTTGCGGTGTGGACTGTCAAGCAACCCTGGTGGCCAGAGAGACCTCGTGCCAGCATTATTTCATTGCATATCACCAGCAACTGGTGAGACTCTTCTGTCAATGACAAAATTATTTGTACTTGAGCCATTACTTTCCCAGAGTGTGACATTTAAGGAAAGAGCAAAGAAGTTTCACTAGACAGTCTTTCTTCATCCTGTAAGTAACCCAAGGGAAGAAGGATTTGTGGCTGAAAGAAGACAAACTCAACATGCGGGGATCCTGCTTGAAAAATGTCTAGAATGAACACATAAAAATTAATGCAATCACTGAGGAGAAACTGCCTCAGGTGGAAACATTAAACGGCCTGAATAAAAAATAGAAGCCAACAATATGGATGAAATGAAAGAAAAACAATCCATCTAAACCACTCACTTTACTTTTAAATTATGGCAACCCTGTGTAATAAATTAATAGTAAGTAGGTAATAAGATGCAGGCAGAAGCCTTGGAAGGAACTCTAAGTTATGAACAGAGTGTGATGTGTGCCCCATGCCATCCTTCATTCTACCGTGAGGAGCCGCAGACTTTATGTCATTTGGCAAGAAGAGCTAAGTTGCATAATTCTGCACATAAGCAAATTTCCCCATTAGCATGAAAAATGGTATTCAGGGATTTCTTTCTTGAATAGAATTAGAAATTGTATGTTCCCAAAACAGTGTTCCTGAGGATAGAAACACACATATACACATACCCTCCCATGCTTCCCAGACATTTACAGAAAAATATAGATTGTATCAACCACTTGGAAGGGAAGCAAATATTCATGAGAGTCCTTCTAGTTCTTTCTCTGTAGACCATTTGATCTAAAGTTTGAGTGCCAAGAAGAAATTGGGTTTTGACTGCATCTCTTACTATTTGGTCCTGTAGTTTTAACAACCTAGGAGGGCTCCATGATAAGTGATAGCAAAAAACCTAAGTTGCAGAATGATTACACACACACACACACACACACACACACACACACACACTCACAGTAAAATCTGGACATTAAGTTGATAATGACAGCCTCTTGAAAAAGGGATTGTGTGTGACAGTTCCAATATATAATGATAAATTATATTCTTTTTTTTTTTTTTTTTGTGGTACTGGGGATTGAACTCAGGGGCATTCTACCTCCGAGCTATCCCCCCAGCCCTATTTTTTTATTCTTTATTTTGAAACCGAGTCTCACTAAGTTGCAGAGTGCCTCACTAGGTAGCTGAGGCTGGCCGCAAACCCAGATCCTCCGGTCTCAGCCTCCCAAATGCTGGGATTACAAGCGTGCGCCACCACGCCCGGCGATAAATTATATTCTGATTTTAAACAAGTAAATAGTACACATAATTTTTTTTAAAGAGAGAGCTATTCTTTGAGATGAATGTGTTTTACCTCCAGCCCCTTTCTACAGCAGTCTTTCCCCTCAAATCCCTTCCTGAATTCCCTCATTCCTGCCATGAGGCCCAGGGCTGCAGCCAGGGGATGTAACGCAAGGCTGTACAATGGCAGGCAGTCTCCCTCTACACTTGAGCAGAGCAGAGATGCTTATTTTTCACCCACCTCCTGGTGCTGGCATAGACAGAAGCTACAGAGACAACTGCCTAAGAAATGTCAAGTTATTATTACTCTAAACTGTGGTCATGGCAAGAGCATCTGAACTTTGTCCTTTGAGTGTGGGCGTCCTAAGAAGGATAATTAACCCCAAGCTTCATGCTCTGTTCCACTGAGAGCCCTGACATTTCATGTGTGTAAATAGAATTTTTAACATTTTCCTTACTAATGGTGTCAGTTTTAAAAATAATTTGTCCTTGAAGTACATAACCAGAGTTGCTACTTTACATGTTAGGTGCTGATTTGTATTTCTCTTTATAAATTCCTCAATAGCACAGTGGTCGGCACATAGTAGGTGCTCAGCTTTTTTTGTTGTCGTTGGTTGATTTCATTCTCTCATGGAAATGCTACACATACCTGCGGAGCCACATACATACCATCCTTCTAGATTTGGAGAGTTCATTATTTTTCGCTGTTCCTCTCCCTCATCCCTTGCTTGCTTCTTGAGCCAGCTCAATTACTTTCCCCAGTGTCAGTCCAGGTGCATCTAGTTGGGTCAGCAGGGTCTGGTGACTGAACTGCAGTCTTGTATTTTTTTTTTTTCAGTACTGAGGATTGAACCCAGGGGCATTCTACCCCCGAGCTATGCCCCCAGTCCTATTTTTTATTCTTTATTTTGAAACAGGGTCTCACTAAGTTGCGAAGGGCCTCACTAAGTAGCTGAGGCTTTATTTTCACCTATTACCTCCACTTCTCCACCTGCCAACATCTGTTCATCAGTCAGCTTAGGTGGCCCTTCCCCAGAGAAGCCTCCCTGAGCCCAGAGTAAGACCTGATCTTCCTGCTTACTCTCAGGGCACCGCCCTTGATCCATGTGCCCCACACATGATTATTCGCTTGACAGCTCTCTTCCCAACTAGATTGAAAAGTCCGTGAAGACTAGGCTTGAGCTTATCCAGTTCATTGTGGTCCTAGAGGCCCGCTCACTAAATTAGTATTGGATAACCACTTGATGGTCAATGCTAACCAAACCACCACTAGGCAAATATTTCAACCCATATTCGAAAGAGAAACGGGTTGCAGAAGGAGGCCCCACAGCAGGAGGGAGCAGAAGGACCCAGTGAAGGCCAGGGAATCCAAAGCCCAAGGAGCCTGGGGAATCCCAAGGAGGAGATGAGGGGGGGGGCGGGGGGGGCTGCCAGGGCAGACCAGCAGAGCCTCCCAGGGCACCCTAGTTTTCTTCTTCACTCTAAGAATAATGAAAATATACTAGAGAGTTAAAAGGGAAATATAGTAGCCTCCCTTTCCAAGGATTCACATTTTGCAGTTTTTATTTCCCCTGGTCCACTAAGGTCAGAAAATGTAAACTTTGTCTTGATTCTTTACAGAGAGAGAGAGAGAGAGAGAGAGAGAGAGAGAGAGATCACATTCACATAAATTTTATTATTACAGAATATTGTTACAACTGTTCTATTTTATTAGTATTGTTGTTAATCTCTTATTGTGCCTAATTTAAAAATTAAACTTTATCATAGGTATATATAGGAAAAAATAGTATAAGGTTTGGTACCATCTTCAGTTTCAGCCAGCCACTGAGGATCTTGGAACATATTCCACCACCACCCCCAACCCCCCAGAGAGGGGACACTGCTGTACCCTAATCTGATTTGAACTATGGAAAGATCCCTCTGGCTGCTAGACAGAATAACATTTGAAGACCTCTATTTCTGACAGTATGGTAGAGCAAAATACCTGGGAAAACATCTCACTGATAGCAACTACCAAAGACAGATTTAAAAATGAATTGCTGAACTGTCAAGGAAGCAGGGAATCTACAGAGGATAAACAGAGAGCAAAGCTGAACTGTAGGTACTTCTGAACAATAAAGCCAGCATGGCCAGAAAGGCATCTGAGAAATGCCAGTGTCCAGACACTTCTGTCTTCATGACTACTGCAGAATAAAAGAAATGAGATGGATTCTTGGGCCTGCTCAGTGGTGCCCCCAGCATAAAGCTGGCTTCTCAGACTGGCACGCCTTTTTGTAAAGAAGGGTGAGAAGCCGGGCGTGGTGGCGCACGCTTGTAATCCCAGCATTCGGGAGGCTGAGACCGGAGGATCCGGGTTCGCGGCCAGCCTCAGCTACCTAGTGAGGCACTCCGCAACTTAGTGAGACTCCTCGGTTTCAAAATAAAGAATAAAAAATAGGGCCAGGGGTATAGCTCGGAGGTAGAATGCCTCTGAATTCAATCCCCAGTACCGCAAAAAAAAAAAAAAAAGAAGGATGAGAAATGAACTTACTGCACAAGGAACACTAGGGAAGCTTCCTGGCACTTAGTGCTGGGCAGGAATGAAAACGCATCTCCACTGAGAATTCTCACTCACAAACCAATCTTCTCCTGTGCTTTGTTTTGGTTTCTTTTTTTTTTTTTTTTCCAAATTAATTTTCCTTGTTTCCATCCACAAGCAGAAAATTGAACTTAAAGAGCTCTTTGGCTGGCACTAAGGAAACTCTGATTTTCCTTGTAGGGATACAAAAATTTAAGACATTCACACACCGACTGGTAGAGAAAAATTAGCTTTAAAATAGATGGGGTGACAATGAATTTGGTAAATATAAAAATAGTGCTTGAAAATATGATCAAGAAACAAAAAATTATAAAAATGACAAATTAGATTCAAAAAAGAACCAAATGAAATTCCAAAAATGTATAGTGTAACCACTGAAATAAAAAAAATCAGTCAATTATTTTAATAGCATATTATACATGGCTAAAGAGAAAAATCAGTGAGATAGACAATAGGGTCAAAGGAATTAGTGAAAATAATACCACCCAAACACACACACACACACACACACACACACACACATACACACACACACACACACACACAAAGAAAATATAAAAAAGAGTTTATAAGACCTAAAGAATATATGAGATCAAATATACATTGGCTGATATTTCATAGTGCATATAATAGGATACATGAGGAAAATTAAAATATTAAAAAACCTAATGGAATTTTTTATTTGGAATTTGTATTAAGCACACAAAACTCCATATCTAGTAAAACTAACTTCTAGCAATATAAACAAATTCATTCCAAATATACCATAGTGAAATTTCAGAATATCAAAGAAAAAAAATGATCTTAACCCTCTCAGAGAGAAAGAAACAGAATGCCTATAGATATAATAACAACAGAGAGAAATGGTCAACAAATAAAAAAAGAACAAAACTATGAGTCTATACCTATGAAAACCATATTTTTGTAAACTTAATTCTAATATTTACTTTAAGAAGGAATAAAAATATGAAAAGTCTAAGATATCAGGAGGAGCAATGAACTTTTCTAAAATTTGGTTAAAAATGTAAAACAAAATTCACCACCCTAACCATTTTTAAGTACATACTACCATAGTGTTGATAAAATTGTATTGATAAAAACATATAAATAGATAATGACTGTTTAAAACAATAGCAATATCTATATAGGAATAACTTCTGGAGTTATTTTTTAAGTAAAACTAAAATACCCCATAATAGCACAGTATTTAAGAGGGAAGTGACAGTCTTCCAGAATCCTTCCATTACTCAGGGGAATGTAAAACATATTAACTTTTAACTTTATTAACTTAAATATGTATGATAAAATATCTAGGTAGCTGCTAATGGAATTGATTATAAAAATAACTTTCAAACTAGGAAAGAGGAAAAAACAAAGGAGAAAACTGAAAACCATCCAAAACAAGGGAGAAAAGGACACACACCAAAAAAAAAAAAAAAATCAAGGAGCACAAACAGCTTAGATAGTAGAAATAAATAAATTCGAAACATAATAATGAACATCATCACCAGATTGCTAATGGGAAGGGACTTCCTTAAGTGGATAAGAATCATCTACAATAAAAATTGAAAGCACAATTTGTGTCACTACTGCTGCTCAATACTGATCAAGAATCCTGGCCAGTGCGGAAAGACAAAAGGAGAAAGAAGTAGGATCTGAAAGAGAGATACGAAACTTCTCATACATACAGATGTGGCAATTGTCTAGGAAATCCAAAAAATCTCTATATAGAAGATGGACCATCAGAGGACAAGAAAGGAGGCAGAGAGACCATCGTGGGAGAATTCGTGAGACGTTTAAGAGTCTTGACTGAGATCATACAGGGAATAATGAAAGACGAGGTGTCGGGGACAGGTCCCTCTTTCCTGCCTCATGCTACCTGCTGGAGCAGGGTCATTGAGAAGGGACATCAGGAGCTTGGCTCTGAATCGGCTAACTTTGAATTGCCTTTGAGATACTAAAGAGGAAGAGATCAAGTGAATGACTGGATATGTGGTCCTGGGAGTTGGTGCGGAGGCTGGCTTTGTGTGTTCTCTGCACACAAGTGATAACTGAGGGAATGGGTCTGAATTCTCCCACCGCATGAATTAGAACTGTGAGGGTTCCACCCTGCGGTTCCCTCTCAGGAGGCCCTAAATGCTCTGGCCAGAACAGGGTGGTCCAGGCAGTATGAAGTCTAAGAAAAGGGTTCTGTGTTACAGAAGCCAAGAGAAGAGAGTTCCTCAAGGAGAGAGAAGACAGCAGTATAAAACCCTGTGGCTCATCCTATTTGGGAGATTCTTAATTGCTGGTATGATAGTGGCAATCATCTGTGGCATGGTCACAGAATATGTTTAATTATGGGTGACCTCTTCATTTTTTAACCCCTCTGGCACTCAAAACATGAAGGTTTGCCCCCCTCCAGAATGTTCACCTAATAGGAAATCATAAAAAAAAAAAAAAGTGAGCAATACTTGGTACAGAAAATTGTACTTTGGGAGAAAAGCACACCAGCTCACAACCAGTTACCTTGCACAGTGAGTGTGCCTTAGCGATCACAGAAAATGGCACTTTGAGGAGTGTGGGTCTTTAGAACCATTCATTAACAGATAATTGAAAAGCGGCCATAATCATATACTTTTGATACAACTATCCAAAACTGAAATAAAAAATCTAGGTGGTGGCTGAAACATAAATGGCTTAAAAAATAGTGAAGTGTTGTGACTATAAAGCAAGAACGTTTATCAGAGTTGAGAGATGGCAAGAAGGACTACAGGGGTTGCTCAGGGATTCAAGGAAGCACAGGCTGTATCTATCCCTAACCCAATCAAAGAATGGACAGCAGATGGCATGTGTTTCCTACACGAGGTAGCCTAAGAGACTCAGGTAGGGCTTGAAGCATGTGGCCCCTGACTCAAGCTTTTCTTGCCAACTGAGTATTATAGTATGCTATCTCATGTGAGAGAATTCTCAGTTAAATACCTTGTAAGGACTTTGTGATGGACTAAGAATCATCCTTTCATGGTAAGCTCTGCCTAGTTCTCCAAATTCATCATTCTCCCCTTTCCCCACTCTGCATGAGTCATGCTAGTATTCTCTAACTTTCTAAAATGCTTCCATCTCATTCTTAATTGAGAGCACTTGTTCATTCTGTTCTTCCCTGAAACTTCTGTGTCCATCCCTTGCATGGCCAGTTCATTTGCATCATTCACATCTCAGTCTGCAGAGTATATCTTTAGAATCCTCACAACAGGAGGCAATCCCCACTGGAGACAAGAAAACTAAGAGGCTGATTCACCTGCCCAAGGTCAAACAAACACTGTGACTCAAACCCAGGCCTGGGGCTGCAGATCTTTCCTCTCTTCTCTACTATACTGTACCATCATTACCTTTGGCCCTCCATACTGTTGGGTTCCATCTCTGCAGACTCAACCAGTTGTAGACAGAAAATATTTTTAAAAAGAAATTAAGATAGGCACCAAGGGCGCTCCTCACAGACATAGAAAAATCAGTCCTTAAATTCATCTGGAAAAACAAAAGGCCTAGAATAGCCAAAGTAGTTCTTAGCAACAAGAATCATGCAGGAGGTATCACAATACCTGACTTCAAACTCGACTACAAAGCCACAGTAATAAAAACAGCTTGGTATTGGCACAAAAACAGACACACAGACCAATGGAGCAGAATAGAAGACTCAGAAACAGACCCATAGACTTACAGTCAACTCATTTTTGACAAAGGAGCCAAAAATATACACTGGAAAAAGGATAGCCTCTTTAACAAATGATGTTGGCAACACTGGCTAACCATATGCAGGAAAATGGAAATAAAACCCACTTTCTCACCTTGCACAAGAGTCAATTCAAGGTGGATCAAAGACCTGGAAGTTAGGCCAGAGACCTTGCACCTACTTGAAGAGGGCATAGGACCAACACTTGAACACATAGGCACAGGTAAAAACTTTCTCAACAAGAACTCAAAAGTACAAGCAACCCTCAGGAAGATCAATACATGGGATTGCATTAAACTGAAGAGCTTTTGTGCAGCAAAGAAAACTATCAAGAACCTAAAAAGAAAGCCTACAGAGTGGGAAAAGATTTTTGCCAGTTACTCTTTGGATAGAGGTCTAATATGTAGGATATACAAAGAACTCAAGAAAATCACAGCTAAGAAAGCAAATAACCCAATTAAAAAATGGGCAAAGGATCTAAACAGACACTTCACAAAAGAAGAAATACAAATGGCCAATAAATGTATGAGGAAATGTTCCACATCACTAGCAATCAGAGAGATGCAAATCAAAACTACCTTGAGATTTCACCTAACTCCAATCAGAATGGCAATCATAAAAAACACGAACAACAATAACTGCTGGCGAGGATGTGGAGAAGTGGGAACTCTAATACACTGTTGGTGGGATTGCAAACTAGTGCAACCACTGTGGAAAACAGTATGGAGGATCCTCAGATGTATGGGAAAGAACCTACCATATGATCCAGCAATACCACTTCTGGGTATCTACCCAAAAGAATGGAAACCAAACTATCAGGCCAACATATGTGTATCTATGTTTATAGCTGCACAATTCACAATAGCCAAACTATGGAAGCAGCCAAGATGTCCATCGACAGATGAATGGATTACAAAACTATGGGATATGTACACAATGGAATTTTACTCAGCTATAAAGAAGAACAAAATCATGTTATTTGCAGGGAAATGGATGCAACTGGAAAACATTATGTTAAGTGA